>JAQHUG010000030.1:11264187-11286347 GCA_028555095.1 Dicrostonyx torquatus
GAGGGCGGTGGAGTAGTGGGGGAGCGGGAGTGCCGGGAACAAGGGGAGTAAATGTAAATTTTTCTTTTAACAATAAAAAAAAGATATGGAATCAGCTAGATGTTTATCAAGAGGTGAACAGACAAAGAGAATGTGATATAAATACAAGGAATTGTATTAAGACACAAATAATGAAACTGTAATATTCTCAGAAAAGTGAGTGGAAATGGTGATCAAGCTAAACAAAATTAAGCCAGGATTAGAAAGAAAACAACAGTTTTTCCTTCATATAGGAGAACTAGATTTATATTTAAACACACACACACACACACACACACACACACACACACACACGTCCTTGGTGCAGAAGTGTGAACTATTTCTAGAAAGAAAGAGGTCCAGAAATAGAGATAGAAGGGGATGCAGGAGATCAGAGTAGTAGGTAAACACTAAATAAGAACATCAATATGGTACATATGATGAAAATTTCACCATTATGAAACCCTTGCCTTTGCATGGTAACTGAAGAATTTAAAGTCATTAGAGCCAAGATATCTTGTCTTCTTAAAATCTTCCCTATTGGGCAATAATCAGAATCACATTAAATAAAGCTTATAAAAGTTTTAACTGTGTATAGATCCTACTATCCACTAGGATTTTAAGAACTCATTAATTCCCACCATCATTACAGACATTGAAAATGATCGGTAGCTCTATCACATGTGGGTTACAGGCATTTGGATTTCTCTCACATCATTCAAGCCAGACACCAAGGAGAAAATTTAAGTATTTAGCGCATCAAGTAATGAGGTATTTTCTGTCTGTTCTGTCCTTATTTCTAAGTTCCTGAAAGTAGAAATAACAGGAAATTGGGGCTGCACAATGCCCCTGGGGTTATAGTATACTTCAGATATTCAATTTCCTCTCCAAATGTTTTGAAAAACTTCTGAATGTCAGTAGGAATCTTTAAAAATAATAAGTTTCAGAATGTCCTGGTATTTTTTTGAATTTGAGTTCTGTATGCTCCTCAACTAGTCTGTCTGCATTAATTGAACTAGTTAAATTAAGCTACAAGTCTAAGGATGAGTTCTGAAGGAACTTGTGATCCTCTTGCATAAGATAAATCATAATGATTAGCAGATAATGCCTCTTAATGTGTTTGCCTTCAGGATCCGGGGAAAGGAAAAAAAACAAGAGGGGAGAAAATAAGATCCCTTTCATGGATAGAGAGGTATGATTTGCGCTCAGGATGTGTGTGGAAGTTACTACCAGGGTCTGGTTAGAGAATGGTTATCACGCTCCAATTTTCATCCAGGATTTTATGCCCCTTGGAATGCACTAAGATTGAAGTACTTTTCTACCAGTTGGTGATTTACTCCAATGTTACAGCATTCAAAGTTTTCTGAACAGATAATAATTAAGTAAGGGGCTGTTTGTAAAAACAGATTCTAACAGAAAGTTAACATTGTATATGCCATCTTTAACAGTGGATCTGTCCATCCCCAAAACCCACCTACGGAAGTTTCTTGCATTTTAGAATGCCTACCATCCTAATAAAAATACTGAAAGAAAGAATGTGAGGCTGATAAACCTAGTTTTGAGGCCGCTGACAGGGACTTTGGCTATTCCATAGCCTTTTAAGCAATATAAATATAATATAAATTATGCATCATGGAAACGGTTCAAGAAAAATAATTGGAGATATGATCTGATACTGACTAGTTTCCTCTTTTTGTAACTTTTGACCATTATTGACAGACATGAGGGAAGAAAGTCACATATTAATTATAAGTTTGTGAAGCTGCTGCATGAAACTAATATAATGAATTCCATTGTTCAGTTAATTTCCATGTACACACCTGAACAAATACATGCTTTATCTCCACAGCTTTAATATTATGGTTTGTAGACTCTCTTATTATTTAACATGAAACATAATAGTAAAAAGAAATTAGATTTTTCTTCAAAGATATTAATGCTGATAGGATTGAATATTCCATATCTTAACAGTAGAATACAAGCTAAAAATAAATTTCCATATAAAAGTCAGCAGCCAATGTTCTGAAAGCAAAATTAATATTGTTTCACATACTAAAGAAACATGGAAAATATATAAAACCTGTTTTTAGGTAATTACCTTTTCAAAGCTTATAGGTTTTCAACTGTGTCTTAAACCATGTTTATAAAGCTTTTTTTTTTAGCAAAAGGCCAATTGCACAAGAGGCACAAGGAGGAAATTTTCCAATGAAAGTTAATCCCCAGGCTTTATCAGATTAAACTTCATAAAGTGCATCCTCTGGATTCTGGGCCTTTATCTCCGAATTAATTACATCATACCCACCAGAAACTATTGAAAAGCACCAGGAAAAGCTACGCTGGGCAATTTTGTCTTCTGCAGACAGCATTGGAATAAAGATCATTTTAATTGAGGCCTATGATTCCGTCTTTCTGCTGTAGATAATGGAACTGCATTGTAAAGACATCCTTTGTTACATTTTATAAATATTTACAAGGGCAGAGTATTAACGACATCACTCTTGGTCCCTACGAGCTTGTTCAGGTGGAAGATGGCAATGGATTCCAAAGTCTTACCTAGAGGGAGTGCAAATGTTCAATCACATGCAAAATCAGAATCAAATTCTTATCTCACACTTTTACATGTACAGAATAATAACACAGTAAACAACAACTATAAAAAAGCAAATACTCAGAGAAATGCTTCACCAAATATCTTGCTATCCTGTAGACCACTTAACATAAAACTAATGGGCACATCTTTTTCATAACTAAATTGGAAACAGAAATACAGCTGAAAGGGTAATGGGGCAATATATATGGAGTGAATATAAACTGAATTTTTAGCAAATAATATCTTAATTTACTTTACATGTTGAGTTATTTAGTCATATGAATCTGCTCCAGTTTCATTTACACCTTTCATATATTCAGTTACCCACAATAATGTATAGGTGGTAACAAATAAATATTTATTGTTAGGTGAGTCACACTGAGGTAGTTCTTTCATTTACATTTTATCTACACAAGATGAATGATTGGGGTACTGTTGGATTGATATACTGGCCAAGTGTAACCACCCAGCTGACTTAAAACATTATTACTACCCATCGCAGTAAAGCTATATGATTTTCCTATTCCTGGCAACCTATGAGAGTCTTCTACAGAAGAAATAGCACCAGTCACATACCACATGTGAAGAACAGCTCAGGATTAAAGATTAACAAGACAAGCAACCCACTTTGAAGAACTATTAAATGAATGAAAGTGGCAATAGAAAATCTAAATTTTAGATATATTATAGCTGCCATAGAAAAATAACTTTATAAAGATTTTCGTCAAAATATAAGAAGTATTTATTTGGTATTTACTTGTGAATGGGATTTGTTTATTCTTTGTATCATGTTGACCATTATTACTTTTAGATTTTAATTTTACTTCTCAACTCTTACATATTTAGCCCTTTTCACACATCCTTTCTGTTGTTGTGTACAAAAGAATGATGTCGCCGGGCAGTGGTGGCACACGCCTTTAATCCCAGCACTCTGGAGGCAGAGGTAGGTGGATCTCTGTGTGTTCAAGGTCAGCCTGGTCTA
This sequence comes from Dicrostonyx torquatus, assembly GCA_028555095.1. Lineage (NCBI taxonomy): Eukaryota > Metazoa > Chordata > Mammalia > Rodentia > Cricetidae > Dicrostonyx > Dicrostonyx torquatus. The sequence goes on from JAQHUG010000030.1 coordinate 11,267,778, forward strand.
CAAGAGCTAGTTCCAGGACAGGCACCAAAACCACGGAGAAACCCTGTCTCAAAAAATAAAAAAAAAAAAAAGAAAGATGTATAAAAAAGAAAATGTAAAAAGGCAAGCTAGAGGATATATTTTAAAATGAATCATAGGGTTTATACTGCTGCAACTTTTTGAGTTTAATGACCCAATAAAACAGAACAGGTCTTGAGTAACTTGTTAAATTTTTTAAAAGTTAGAGTTTTATTCATAAATTTGGAAGACTAAAAATAATTTCAATTCATAATAGAACAAAACATTTTGAGAATATTTACACATAAACTAGAGAGGAAAGGACTCTGATTACATGGTTGGCTTCAGAAACCTAATTGAGTTGCTTGAGGATATGTAAGTTGATCAAAACATTTTTTGTGGCTTTAACAGCCCAATATAGCTGAAGCATAGTCTTTTAAATTGCAAAGTGATTAATTGGAAACAATTGATTCTTGATTCATTTATCTAATGTGAAGGTAAAATTATGAATTCCTATGTAGAATTACCTAGGAAAATTTCTATATAGTAACTAAACTCAATGAAAATAAATTCATAATATTGAAATTAGAATGTTTAAATGATCTCAACATGTTTTCACTGGTAAAAATTGTGATCAATAATCACATCACATTAAAAACTCAATTGAGAGTCACTGTCATTCTAAATAAGAATGTCAGAACACTGACTTTCCCAGAGAAAATATCACTTTCATAGAATAGGAAAAAAGCATGATAGACATTAATCCATAAACAAAAATATTATCTGTACTTTATTTAAGAAATTGTACTCTGTGTGAATGAGAGGGTCTCTGTTTGTTCTGCACATTTATTTTGTCCTACTCCAATGTGATAGTTTTTTTCCTTCTTATTATGTTTTACTTTGTTATATTTTAGTGCTATCTTTTACAAGCCCCTTTGCTTTCTAATGAGACAGGAAGTGAGTAGATCCAGATGGGAGGGGAGGGGGGAAAAAGAGGGAGGACTAGAGGAAGAAACCATAACCAGGATAAATTATGTGAGAAAAAGGCTATGTTCAATAAAAAAGAAAAAAAATAATTAAAAGAAATTGTACTCTGAAAATGGCATCTACCACTGTGACACTGTGAGTTACAACATGGGTAGATTTTGACATCTGTGTGAGACAAATGAATCTCCTACCAGATCCAATTACAAAAAGCAACTTCAAACTTGGGACGTAATATAGAAAGCCACACTGGAGGACAGAGAGAAGTGGAAAGATCCCGGTGGCTAGTCACATTTTCTAAACAGGAATGGAGGCCAGGGTGTAAATGTACTCCTTTTTGTTTAGGCCAGTGTCCATGTGCAAGAAAGAACCTCAAGACTTCTCTAAGGAAACCGAAGAGTGGAGCAGGCAAACACCAGATGCTCAAGAGTAGAGTGAGTTCCCACCTCCACCCCTGCAAACTCTATGTCCAACTGGCTTCTGAGCATGCTGGCTAAGGATAAGGGAAAACTATCCCAGCTGAAGATCTGATTAGAGATAAGCAGGACAAACATTAATTATATCTATTTTTAAAATAAGTCAAAACATCATTTCAATTAATAGAAATAACAAAGACTAAGAAAAGAAGAAAAACCTATAATGTACACTTTGGCTTCAGTTCAGCAGTAAAACACTTGACTGCCATGTCTAAGATCGTGGGTTGGTTCGTGATATCACACATATGTAGAAGTAAAAGTAAATAGAATCAGAACAGAGTTCTAGGATTGAAAGCAGTATGGAATACCCAAACTCAAGTATTCAAAAATGAGAGAATAGCTGAAATTAAAGGGCTAGTTAGTGCTAAATACCAATCAGGAAATGGGCTAATACTCTGCTAGAACAGTGTTTGGGAAGTTTCCCAGGTTTAACATATGCTTAGCTGAACAACTTAACAAATGCCATCCCTCAGAGTTTCTCAAAGAAAACTAAAAATTATCAATAAGGACTGGAAGGCAGTGACTTTTCAGCAGTTTTATGCCTAAGAAAGGATTAGACCCTAATATATTTCAACCAACAACTACAGCATCCTGTTTACCTGCTAACAGAGGAGTGAGCTGTAGCATGGGATTGATCTTAGCACCATAAATATAAATTAAAACTCCAAAACTAGAAAAGCACTTGTATGCTTACTGATGTTTGGGGATAACAGATTTGGGACTTGGGATGAGGGAGCGAGATGCAGGCACAAGGAGACAGGATGATTTGAGCATGAAATAAATCTTCTAGATTTTAAAAGATATTTTATTTTAAAAATTATATGTATTTCAGTGTGCATGTGTATGCATATGCATGTGTGTGTGCGCGCACACGCTATATGCATGTCAGTGTGCCAGTGTGCTACAGTACACGTATGGCAGTCCCAAGGATGACTTTTGGAAGCTGATTCTCCCCTTCCACCACGTTGTTCTCAAGCATCAAACTCAGATTACCAGGCTTGAGGGCAATTGTTCTACTCCGAGTTGAAAGCAGAACACCATAACTGGTGTTTTTGTTTAGAGTTTAATAAAAGTCTCTCTATTTTTAAACAGGAATGGAATATTTACATTAAAGGAAAGGTTGACAGTTTAATACACATACAAATAATATTATGCATATTTAACAGTGTTAACTTACATATTTAGGACAATGTATATTTTCCAGAATTCCAGAAGGACATAACTACTTAGCTATGTATAAATCCCTGTGGGTGTTTAGACATTGCAACACATGTAACTAATATGTAAAATACTTATGTATTTACAAATACATAAAATGTATCTAGTTATTTATATATATAAAATGGAAAAGAAAGAAGCCATGAATTTGAAAGCGTATGTATGTAAAGAGGAGTATGTGAAGGGATTTTGATGGTAGAAAAGGAAGTGAAAATTGTGTAATTATACTGTAATCTCAAAAAAAAATGGTTTTAAAAAGATTGTCTAAATTTTGTCTAAGGCATTTTGTCTGCACATATGAATATATAAACTCTTTTTTAGTCTTAAAACTTGTTCACATCAAGGACTATTCTTGAACTCTTCCTTAGTGAGTATAGAAAGACAGTGGAACAAAGATGCTAACTGTAGGCCTCTTGCATCCTTGTAAAAGCAGTAATAGGAACATAAATATCTCTATTATGAAGCACTTACTGCTAAGTGCAATAAAAGCATTAAAAATAGGCTAGACCTGTTCACAGTGTGTCTTTCATGTCATTCTTTAAATGCAGCCTAACACAAGAGATGGAGACCTCAGCTGAAAGTTTCCCTGGGAACTTTTTTATTGATATGAACCATAATTGTTGAAAATTGTAACACTTTTTTTTGTGGTTTTTCGAGACAGGGTTTCTCTGTGGCTTTGGAGCCTGCGCTGGAACTAGTTCTTGTAGACCAGGCTGGTCTCAAACTCACAAAGATCCGCCTGCCTCTGCCTCCTGAGTGCTGGGATAAAAGGCGTGCACCACCACCGCCCGGCACACTTTCTTATATATTTAGATTTTTGAGAGAATTTTCCTAAGACACACATACCACAAAAGTTTGATATGTATAATTGTAAGAATTCCAGAAGTATATAAATACTTAAGTATTTAAAAATGTCTGTGGGTGCTTGGACATTGCAACATATGTAGTCAATATGTAAAATTCTGTGTAAACTCTGAGTGACATACAAAACTGAGGGGGAATTAGCTCGCACATTTGCAAGTTTAGCAGTGCAGAATACAGTCTAAAGGACAGACAGACCTATGCTTTATCTTCTGTCTTCGTTAGCTTTCTAACAACATTGATTTATTTGAACAACTAATTTTTAAATTATCAGTTTTCAACAATTTGGATATGTAGAGTAACCTTCAGCACCTTATATCTCAAGACCTCTTGTAACCCTTGTTCTTTAGCTTTATAAATATTTACCATTCTTTGAATTCTATACAAACCAATACTGACATGCTGAGGAGTCTTTTTCCTTGCATATAAATTTAAAATTTTGCTATTGATATGATTTTGTAACTTAACATTGCTACTACTTCCTATGACTTAATGACTGACTGATGAAGTTAAAATAATATTGTTTCCATAAACATCTGTTTATCCCCTCAATACTTAGTTCACGCACACAAATTTTAAATTATTTCTCCTATTCTACTTTACTGCTCCCATGAGAGCCCAGGCTCCTGAGTTAAACTATAGGCTGAACCAGTCTCAGGCAGTCTGACGTTCCAGGATATATCTCCTAGACCCAAGGATGCTTGTGACTCATTTTCCACTTGAAAAGAATGCGATGCCTGGGGAACTGCAGATGTTACTCCAGTTCTTGACAAACCAAAAGAATACATCCTTTAGAAGAATGCCATGAAATATTACATAACCTCCTAAAATTCTTACTTCATGGAGAAAGCCCAAAAAGGGATTAAAAAATTGCACATATCCAAAAGACAATGGAAAGACAAAGACCCAGAGCTATCCCACAGCTGCAGCAAGACTCTAACTAAACATAGCTAAGTTTCCCCAGGGAAATAACTAACTTTCTTTTCACCTGTGCCTCTTGTCCTGCCTTTTGGGGTCTGGTCCTGAATTAAATCTGTCTTTGGCCAAAAAGTCACAGATATCACACTACTGTAGACGTCCATAGGCGTTTGTAATAGACTTGTAAACATTTAACTTATTCTCTTCTTTCATAACATACATGGAAGAAAGGATTGGAATTGATCTGCATTCATATTCTCTGCATAGCTAAGTACTGCAAATGGACAAAGAACTACATTTATGTAAATGAGTAATCCCTAAGTCTGTATACACCCAGGGTTTCTAGTTAGTCCTTGTTCATCTCGGATTATTTAAAAAGACTTAATCATGAGGTTTGTATAAAACCTTTTTAACACACAGAGTAAACACAATGCATTTGTATGTAGGATATGCAGTTGGTTATCAATGATATATTTGGGAACTTTTAGCCCTCAGTGAAGGCAAAGCAAGTATAAATGTGTTTTTGCTTTTGCTTCTGTCGCTAGAGTGTAATATTCTATAATGACTCTAACTTACTTTGTATTATTTATTTTATTTTAATTTGAGTGTTATTCTAAAGTTTGGGTTTTGGATTGTAATAATCTTAGTAAGTGAATTATTAGAATATCTGAATACCAAAGTACATGTAAAATATTACTCCTATTACTTTCCAAAGGATTTATTGTGATCCTACTTGCCAAAGGGGAAAATTTTCTCCCAAGTCCATCCTTCTTTTCTAAATATGGTTGTCCAAAACCACTAAATTTACTGCAATTAATAAAGGAACATGACAAGGCATGAGAGTATTCATGCTGCAAGCTGCAAGAACTCTCTCCTACAGACTCAGGATGACACTGAATTAATAAGGAGGAAAGGACAAATTAATTAGTATTTGATATGGAGACTTAGATGTTGATTTATTAGTCAGGATCAACATTGGCTGAGTTTACTTTACGAACCTCAAATCAAATGCTTCCAGGTTAGTTCTTGTCACCACCATAAATTGCCTGTCTACTAACTGATAGCAATTTGTCAAAAACAAGCACAAGGAGCTCTTAGGCAGTGAATGAATGATACATGTGTAGGTGTGAGTATTCTTATTACAGCGAGAGCAACCAGGTTTGGTTGTTTCAGCATAAAGAAATAAAGGAGGTTGCTGACCACAAACAACTAAAACAGAAACATGTAAGGAGCATAGGTCATTTATTTCCAGTTAAGAGGAGAGATTAAATGAACATGGGCATCAAGATCATGACTGGGAAACCTATAGAGACAGTTGACCCCAACTCGAGGGAGCTCATGGACCCTAGACGGACAACTGAGGGTCCTGCATGGGACTGAATCAGGTCTTCTGCATATGGGGGACAGCTCTGTAACCTGGTCTGTTTTTGGGAATCCATCCAGTGGGACCAGGATCTATTCCTACTTCATGAACTGGCTTTTTGAAGCCCATTCCATGTGGCAAGATGCCTTGCTCATCCTTGGTAGGGGTGGTTGCCTTCGTCCTGATTCAACTGAATCTGCCAGGCTTTCTTCATTCCCCAAGGCAGGACTTATAATTTCTGTGGAGTGGATGGGGGTAAAATGGGGAAAGGTAGGAGAGAGGGGTGGGAGAGGAAGGATGGGGAACTGTGGTTGGCATGTAAAATGAATAAATAAAATAAAAAGGTAGTGATCAAGGCCACTCAATTTAAAAAAAAATTAGGACTGTGAACGTTCTACTGCTGATTACATTAGTTTAAATTTGAAAAAAAATGACCTTAGTGAGAAAATGGACACAGGCTCTGGCCCTTAACCTATTAGCTATTTTCCATTGTTGCTGATAAAGGCAAGGTAAGGCAAGGAAAAAATAAGTTTCTACATTGGAATCTCACTGAGAGTATGGACAACACTTTGGGATAGTTCCAATGCCCAGGAGTAGTTGACCAACACAAAAGAATTCAATGGTATTTTGTGGAGCTTCACCCCACCCCCATTTTGTTTTGTTTGGACTTTTTTTTTTTAATGCGGTAGGGTCATTTTATTCTTTTGCTTCTATATTTTGTATACCATTTTTGTATTTCTCTAGAAAGTTTTGGGTGGGTGCATGTATTAGATTTTGAAGGTTTGTTGTTTTTTAACGAAAGAGAGAACATAAAGTTGGGTGGGTAGAGAGGTGGGGGGATCTGGGCATGCAAAACATGATCAAAATACACTGAAAAAAATTAATAAAAAATCATATTTTCCTACAGAAAAAGTAAACCAAATGAAATGTTTCTATTTAATACTCTAGTGCATAAAATATGAATATCCTAATGTCTTTTCTTCTGCTTGTTTTAAGTTAATGCTTTACAGATGTAGTTTGAAATAAAGAAATAGTGTGCAATTATTTATTCACAGCACACTTGCAACATTTGAAAATCTATTTATAGATACAGAAAGGGGGTTTGTTACAAACCTAATGATGTAAGGATAAATTTATTTCCTCATTATTTGCGGACATTTATTGGCTCAATAAAATTAACAAATTTAAGAAAGAATGCAAAAGACTATTCTAAAATGCATAAAAATGTGGGGCAAATATTTAGAAATGAAAGGAAAAATGTGATTTAATTTGAGCATGGAAATAATAATAAACTATAATCTTTAAAATGTGACAATACGAATGCGACTTTTGTGACATAATTAAATGCTGATAAGGGAAGCAAACACATACACTTTAACTACAACTTACAAACAGAGAAGCAGTGATGAAGATAGAAACCAAAATTTTCAAGTATAACAATCAAATTAGTTATAGGCAAGAATGGTTACAGTTGCTATAATGACTGGGTAAAATCTTGATTGGCAAGGAACTTTCCATAATCTTTAAGTATGTCTTTACAAGAAGCATCAATACAATGTAAGACATAAAGCTTTAACTAAAAATAAAATCATCAATGATGAAAAATATTAACACAATTAACCTCGTCATAACAATGACTCAAGCTAGAAAATATTATGATCCTCTCATCCATGAATGAACTACCTAAATTCAATCAGGAAGAGCCACCTGGCAAACTGAAACTAAGGGACAATATAGAAAACATATGGCCAATAGACTTCAAATGTCAAGGTCCTAGAGAACAAATAAATATGGATACAAATAAAGATGGACACACTGCATCTGCCACTGGTGGAAGACACTGGAGACTCAGGGGGACTAGGGAGAAGAGGTCAAGAGTAATCTCTTAGAAGAGAATAAACAACACTCACACAATTACAGAATTTAGATTGATTTGTCTACAGATTACTGGAGAGTAGTTTATTAACATTAATTTCCTGAGTTTTTTATAAGAAAGTGAAATGAAGAGGGTATTTTTTTCTAGATTTTGTTAGCTGAAATTTTTTAAGACTAGAAAGAGATTTTTAGAAAAGAAAATTGAAGCCAGTCATAGTGGCACACATCTTTAGTCCCAGCATTGGAGAGATAGAGGTAGGCATGTCTGTGAGTTCAAGGCAGCCTGGTCTACAGAGTGAGTTCCAGGACAGCTAGTTTACACAGAGAAACCTTGTCTCAAAAAACCAAGAGAAAGAGAGAGAGCAGAAGAGGGAGAGAGAGAGAGAGAGAGAGAGAGAGAGAGAGAGAGAGAGAGAGAGAATGAAAGATATCATACCTGAGAGAGAATACTTTAAATACTGTTTTCTAGTTTTGAAAATGATAGATTTTTTCAGGCTACACAAATATGAACATTTTAATTGCTGAGTGTGTTTCACTAGCTATGATGCCTACCCTGAGGTCCACAGCCCTCCATCTGTGCTCTTTTTGTTCAGCTCTAGCTAGAGCTCCTGTGGATCAGCTTGAGAACTTCCCTCACTCCAGAGCTCTTAGTTTCAATAATGTTTTTCTTTCTTTCTTTCTTTCTTTCTTTCTTTCTTTCTTTCTTTCTTTCTTTCTTCCTTTCTTTCTTTCTCTCTCTCTCTCTTTCCTTTCTTTCTTTCTCTCTTTCCTTTCTTTCTTCCTTCCTTCCTTCCTTTTTTCCATCCTACCTTCCTTCCTCCTTTCTCTCCCTCTCTCTTTCTTTTTCTTTTTCCTTCTTTGCACTTCTCTCTCTTTTCTTCTCTCTCTCTCTTTTTCTAAGAATTTTTTTATTTATTTTATGTATATGAGTGCTTTATCTGCAGGTATGCTTGCGTGCCAGAAGAGGACGTCAGATACCATTATAGATGGTTGAAGGGAGTTGTTGATCTTAAGACCTCTAGAAGAGGAGTTAGTGATCTTTTTTTTTTCTTGTTAAAAGAAAAATTTACATTTACTTCCCTTGTCCCAGGCCCTCCCGCTCCCCCACTACTCCACTGCCCTCCCCCTGCTTCCTTGAGATGAGGCAGGATACCCTGCCCTGTGGAAAGCCCAAGGCCCTCCCCCCTCCATCTCGCCCTAAGAAGGTGTGCATCCATATAGAATAGGATCCCAAAAGGCCAATACATGCAGAAGAGATAGGTCCCTGTGCCATTATCATTGGCTTATCAGTCAGTTCCCATTGGCAGCCACATTCAAAGAGTCCGGTTTGGTCATATGCTCCTTTAGTCCTGGTCCAGCTGGATTTGATGAGCTAGTGATCTTAAACACTGAGTCATTCCACCAATCATGATGTTCTTAAGGAAGCATACATCTGAGGACTTGTGAGAAGCATAAATTTTAAAATTACATATAAAGATAAATTATAGTGTTAGTGATGTTTAATATAAATGATAGGACACAGAAATATACATAAAGATTGGGTACTCTAAATAATAGCATCTTAGTACATGGGAGGTTGAGGCAAGAGTGTCTCATAGTGACTCCCACATTGTAAGCTGCAGGCTAGCTTGAACTACAGAGCCATACTGTGTCTTACCATTACACATTACACATTTATATTGTGTATTAATACAGTATACATGGGAAGGAAACAACAAAAAATGTTTTGTTTTCTCAAAGAATGAAGATGAATGTTTTTTTATATTTTGTTGTATTTCTCAATTTTCCCTCTGCACCAAATAATGTTTATTCTTTAAAGCAAGAACCAGACCTTTAGGGTCACAAATTCTGAATACATACAGCATCACATAAACTCCTTTAATAATTTCATGTAAGGACAGCAGTACATAATCAGTAAAATATTTTCTTCTTCAATTTGTTGAGATGTTAATATAATTATATCATTTCCTGTTTCCCTTTCCTTGATCCAAATCCTCCATTGTGTTTTTTTGACCATTCCCTGCTAGTGGGTTCCACGTTACCTGTGATTTGGAAAACTGGATGCCACTTTGATCCTGAATGTGAGAATAAAAGTCAAGTTTCAAGTACTATCAGAACCCATGGAGCTGAGTGCTATTATTTGAATCTATGACACCAGAGCAGAAATTCAAGAAACGTGATGGGAGAAAATAGTGTATGTTTACGCTTCCTGAAAATCTCACCCCTTTTCATCCCATTTATAGGTGAAGTGCCTGTTGCCCATCATCAATGGTCTCTTTTACTCTTTGGAAACACAGGAAAGAACAACTGGGTGAAGAAGACTCTGGAGCTCAGGCAAAGGCTTCCTTAAAGCTCTCAAGGGCAGAGCTTGATTGGGGAAATATGGAGGAAGCACTGGTATTTTCTGATGTCTCCTTGACTGTGGGTGTAATGTGAAGAACGTCCTCGGACTCTTGTCACCATGAGTTCCTCACTAGTATTCTGTAACCACGAGCCAAAATAAATCCTGCCTTCCTAAAGTCACATTTGTGGGATGTCTTGTCACAACAGTGACAAAACTTACTTATACCTGACTCCTCCCAGGTCCCACCCATAAACTTCAGATATTTTTTCAGCCTACAAAAAAGGCAAAGTGAAACAAACAAACAAATACAAAAGCTCAAAACAAACCCTACCCCATACCTGTCTCTAATGGTATGACTAATACCTGAATCTCTTTCTAGACTTCACTGTCCAATAACTAGTATATCTTTTCATTTTCTCATGCATAGAATTAAGCGTATAAGTAGTACTTGGATCCGGGTAGATACTCAACAGTTATATTAGGTTAGGCTCTTTAATTTTTTCTCCAATTACATCACACATACCGATGATATATTAATCTTAACTATAAATATCCAGGCCACTAATTTTATTGAGGAACTGAATACCATATCAAGACACTTGACAATTCTCATGGGAGAGTAACACTCTGCTGCCATATTTCCAGATGGTAGGGTTTCTGTCAACCAACTAACACTACTTTATTTTGCAACTCAAGTAAGGACCAAGAAGATAGTATCAATGAACTTCCTAACAATCACATATTTCTTTTTCTCTTATTCTTCTCTTAAAACTATGCTGTCTGCAATTAGGAAATTGGCTCACACCAACAGGTGCAGCACCAAGCAGTGCACTGATCTGCAAATGTCCCCATATTAATGATTTTTAATCTTTCTTTCGCCTGTGGTTGTTTCCCTCCCTCAGGTTCTGGAGACAGATTTGTTGCAGTAAACTGCACCTCTGAGAAATTCAAGCATTGGAGCTGGCATAGTGTTCTGGACTCTTGCTGTGGTATTACTGCCAGCAGTATGTTTCTTTATTTAAAAAAAATATATAGAGGTTCACTTGCCACAAGTTTAATAGCACAACAATAAAATTGCCAGACACTTTTGAAACATTGGGTTTATATAACACAAGGAATGAAATATAGATCAAATATTGAGGAAATGGCCTTGATGTTCCAAGTATGATGTGGATCATCCTGGCACAACTTGGTCTACTCCATTGGCTTAACAATTTCATCTTGTTCCTGTGAAATACAGGCAGAGGTCTGTAGCGGCCCTGGGGATTGTACATGTTGACCCCAGCACCACTCCTTCCACAGGATAATGTATCTAGCTAGGACTGCAAGACAACAGATGAGCAATAGGTTGACAGATACTATCAAAGAAGACTATGAACCCTCTCCAGTACATGACTTCTTTTTCTTATGCACACACCTCTGTTGCTGGTGAGAAAAAAAAAAGGCAGCTTAATATGACATGCTTGATAAACTATTTTAAATATTATATTTTGTAGGATTAATCTGAATAAATGATTCAAGTCTCTTTTTTATTCTTTGAGATTTTACATACATAGAGGCTTCATGTACTGCAGAGCCTACTTTATCAGAGGAGAATGATCAAGGCTATGGAAGCTCCCTTTACAGGTGTCCACAATGGGTTGGTTCTAGAATCTTAGTCTAACCAGACATGAATACTAAAAGTCCATAATCTCCATGTTGTCTTACCTCCAAGAAAGAGTCATTAGGAAACAAACAGAAGGTGACATGGAAATCAATGTCTTAGGAAGGGCAGAAATTAGCAGTCATGGCATGGAAGCTAATAGACTGATTTTATCTAGACTGAAACCTGTCTGTAACTGAGGCACAACTAGGCTGAGTCACCAGTAAAAGCGGGGGTATACAGTATATACTGGGACATATCACTCAAGTGATAGAGACCCAGAAGCAGCCTCCCACTGCTTCATTAGAACTGCCTTTTGATTCTCATTCCTATTCTAACTATCACAGATGTTTTCTTTCAAAACAAGGATACCTCACTGTTTCCTAAACTTAGAGGTTTTACCAAGTGCAAGGGTGGGTATTAACTGTATCTTGATAAGATCTAAAAAAATCTAAGATATATACATATATGTGTGTGTGTGTGTCTATATCTGGATTTCGACATTTGTTTGTATGTATGTATATTGTTGGAATATCCCCTTTAACAAACGAGCTAAGAAAAATCCTTTTTCTCTTTCCCTCTTACATTGCTATGGTCAGATTATTTGATCACAGAAATGAAAATAGCAACCAAAACATCTAACATCTAATGACAGATTCTGACAGAACACTCATAGGTACTTGTTATATGTATCTTAGCCCAATGGTACTCTCTCCTATAAAGTCAGAATCTCAATTATAATACAAATGAAGCTATTAATTTTAAGAGTTGTCTTTACAGCAATATTTTTGAAGAAATAATTGCTAAAAGATATTGAGACCTAAAATAAGCATACTATTGAAAAATGCCATTTGGCTGTATTTTTATAAGTGTGTTGCATTCTGGTTATTCTCTGCCATTTAAACAATGTGGGCTTGAGAAATCTCTATTTGTTTTCATGTTGTAAAAGTGGCAACTGCTTTTGCCCAATTCTTTTTGAACTCTTATTCGTCATCTGCAACTAATATTTTGTTTATAGGCATTATATTTTGAAGGGAGGTAATTTTTATTCATAAAATATATTCTCTCACAGTGAAACATGTTATCTCTTTTATTCTTGCAGCTAGATAACCATTGACCCAGAATCAGCAATGAGTAATAACAGCTAGGACTCAAGATTGTTGTGTTTGACTATTTAAATATGATATTATTTGTGTAATTCAGATTATGTGCCCTGGGAGAGGAGAAGGCAAAGTCTATGTGAACATTTATGAGAACATAAATAAATGTATATGTTGCTGAAAAAGTGTTTACATTCATATAGTCCATGATAGATGCATTTTTGTTCCATCTACTATCACATCTAACCACGAGAATATTTTGTGATATATCTTTCTTATATAGACAGCTACCTTTATTTATTTTTATAGGTTAATATATTGGTTAATTCTTTAAAATGCCTTAGGGTGGCATTGTGAGAATACCATGAGACTCATGCACTTAAACACGGGAGTAGGGAATTTATTTTACAGAATGTGCTAACATGAATATGTGACATACAGTGAAAACATAGATATTTGCAATTTTTCCTGCTTGTCACTCTTCACATAAATATTTTATCTCAGCATTTTCAAGTAAAAATAAACTCTAAGGGTCTGTTACAAATGTCAGATTGGTTCTGCCTGAGGCAAAAGAATCCACCTTATGTTCTGCTGTCATGGATTGGTCACATTTTCTACTCTATTGATTTATTGATTTCATTTTTTTTCGTTTCTAAATAGACTGGCCTGAAATTGAATCTGGCCAATAATTTAAATGTAGTACATGCTCTGTGGTCACTTACAAAAACTGGCCCTTCAATCCAAGTATTTTCTTAATTTATGCTTTTGATGATTCATAATTCATCCATCTAAAAAGTATTTCTTTAGTGCCTGTTTCCACAAAGCATCATGAAATCATATCCTTAGCAAATGAAGAAAATCAGATGTTGCTTTCAATAGACATTAAAATTTCATTGCTAAACAAATATATCTATTAATATATACACAAAATTAATAAATGAGATGAGTGCACAAAAGGAAAATATGAGTGAATAAGATATTCCCTGCCTTCAACATTGCAGATTATAGAGGTTAAAAGATATCTATATCTTTTATATCTTATGAGACTGACATATCTTAATTATCTTAGCGTTGCCTCTCTCTTTCTCTCCCTCTGTGTATGTGTGTATCAGTCTTTCTCTCTCTTTTTCTCTCACTCTATAATATACATCCCAAATAAAATAAAGGATAAAAAATTACAACTCCAAAAATTTAATAAGTTAAGGATTAATGGCTTTGTGTCTTTGTTCATCCATCTTCTGAGTTTAGTTTACAATGGACAAAACCAAACGTAAACAAAAGTGTAACTGTATTGTTAAAGCTATTTGCATTAATAAAACAGTAATTGGCACAGTGCTACAGTTCCTCGTGGTCATAGCTTGAATAAGTGTACAGTATTTCTTAGAGAGGATCAGTTATTCAACCATGTTTTTCACATGTTTACCCACTGGATTTCTTCTCTTTTCTATAACATGCTTTGAAAAGACTAGTCATAATTGGAATTTTCAACCCCCAATTGACAGTACTTACTGGGAGAGATTGCAAGTACTGTGCACATTATTGATGAGGTTTCACTTTCAAGCTCTATTTCAGAACTGACATCAATCTTTAGCATCCCCTTTCCTTTTGAGGAAATAAAAGAAGGGGATTAGACACAGAAGCCCTCGGAGCACGTGCTAACACCTGAGACGATCAATATACAGATTCTGTTCTTCAGAGATGATTTCTTCATACCGTTAAGAAAACTTTGACAGCAGTGAACATTTGCTATGATTTAAAATTTCAACTTAAAAGAATATGCAATAAATTAACCTCACAGGAAACATAAAAAACACATTTGAGTGAAGGAATTATATATGTGCATTTATTGACTTTCCTTTTATTGGTTTATACCCAATCTTTTTATCTAATATCCTTTAAGCTCTTAATTTGGAATCTATCCTACTGAAATAAATATTTTTTCAGCAGCATTGTATTGTTACCAATTCATAAACTTAGCACCTAATTCACTATTCATGTTTTTTGAAAACTCGATATGTCTAAGGATAAAGACATGCACTAACTCCCAAGGGACGTCCACACATGTGAATGTCAATCCTGTGTCATCTCCAGTGCCAACATATTCACTCAACACATTGTTTCACATCTTATCAACTAAGTCTTGGTGAAATAATCCATTAGATCCTCCACTGACATCTCAGTAAACTATCTCTGAGTAATTCATTTCCTTTGTCTAAGCCAATCATTTTGTTCCTGTCACACAGTGCATTCTTAATAAGGATAAATTTGACCATAGTCTACTCAATATAAATTAAATACAGAAATGACATCAGAACTTCTGCAGAATCCCAGCTGCCTTATTCCACTCCTGTCCTCTTTCCAACACCTGGAAGTAAATGGCCATTTGCCACATCATTATCACAAAACGCCTGTAGCCAGCATCCCAGTATCAACCTTTAAGATCTCCCAAGGATATCAATCACTGAAAAGGAGCATTGGTTTAGTCTGCCATGCAGGAGAAAGTAGAGAGTATCTGTAAAAAGACACAGAATTTCAGCAAAGGCAACATAATTTTGACATAAGGCTTTTCAAGCTACTGTGCCAATTTTTCTTGTGTTTGACCTCAATTTCTTTCACTTTCTGAGTGACATCCTGTGGCCTAGACACCATATCATTCATATATATACTTACATATGTATGTATATGAATGTGTATATGTTATATATATTGCAAATATATATATATTCTAGAATGTTCTAGACCTGACTATTTAAGACATTTCTCCAGAACCACGCCCACAATTCTGTGTACTGTCTCCAGAGTTGGCCTGGATTATGAATGCCTCACAAGTCATATCTAAAACTGTACTTGCCTGTCTTGTTAAGCCAGATATTCTGATTTGTGCACATCAGTCTATCATGATCCAGTTGACTCACAAAAACACATCTCTATTTTCTCCTATAACTTTTATTTTGTTCCTATACCCATTAATCAATCAACCTTTACATTTTGAGGATTGTCTTGTCTTTCTTCTAATTTCTCCCTCATATTTTTGGCTAAGGTTATTTATATTCTGGATCATTTTTGAATCTAAATCCATACCCAATACTTTAAAAACATGAACTCAATATTCAAATCCCTTTTAAATATGAAAGAGAGGCTTACAGACATTAATCTACATTCTCTCAATCACCAGATATGTGACAGTCAGATTTAAATGTATTTTCTGGCGGCATTTTGATTTGGCAGTATTATCTGTCTTAGCAAATCAATAGAGAAATCATTCATTTTTTTATCAAATTATTCCAAATGCAAAAGCTTAAGTATTTATAGAAGTGTCCAGAGAAAGAGTCCATGATAGGAGTAATTGCTGTTCATTCACTATTAAGATTGTCAGTTCCAGTTAAGATTGTCAAAATAGAATAGATATTTGACCAATGATTAATATTGTTTTGAATCTTATGTCTTTTAACTGACCTGTATTAGACAAATCAAAGACATGAAGCTGCAATAAGATGTATCATGATATAACTGCAACCTGACATTGCTATCAACCTCCAACATTTTATAGGCTGGAATGTGATAGTTCATACATTATATACATGAGTAAATAAATAACCATTATTATGAATATATTTGTCAGTATGTATATATGAATACATATGTCTTTAGTCACATATTTATCTGGCAATGATAACAGGATACTATTACAATATTTTTCAATATTAAAATCTTTATTATTTATATATATGCATGTGTGTGTTTGTCTTCATTGCCAGTGTGTGCAGAAGATAAAACTCATTCTTGACTGCTTTTCCTCAAGTCCCACTCACTGATTTTGGTGAGGATCTCCTACTGGCCCGGACTACCTAGGCTAGACTGGCTGACTTGTGCCTGTCTCTGATGCCCCAGTACTGGGATCATTTTGTGTGTATGCACAACTCACTTTCTTTCATGTGAATTCCTGGAACTAAACATGGCAAGCATTGTACAACAGAACCAACTCTTAGCCTTTGTTTATTTACTACATCTTTAAAACTGGTAACCCCAAAGGAATAGTAAGAAGTGCTTCTGACCAGGCTAACTAAAAAGCCCCTGGAAGATGTGATCTTCAGCATTCTTCTATGAGTAGTTTGACATATAACTGATAGCAATAATTTTGAAGACAGAGGTTCCAACTCTGTCATTACATTGGTCTTTCTTTTTTATTTCAAAACATATTCATAATGAACAATGTCTCTCAATTTCTTGCCAAATATGTTTCATTGCTTGTGGAATTTTAGAGTAAAATCCAGGGGATAAGTAACATTTATAGCGACATTGATTTGCCACTAAGGAGGCCATAAGTTAGTGTTATAAGTTTTTAAATATATTCATTTCACTATGCAATTTTATTATTGATTTCTGCCATTGTGTTCTTTGTCCAGGTGTGTGTGTATGTGTGTGTATATACTGTGCATCTTTTTATGCACATTTATATGTGTGTGGCACACTTGCATATATATTGTCCAAGCTTTTACACAGGTGAAACTTATCAAAATCTCTTGCAAATAAACTGCAAAGAGCTGTTCTCAACCACAAAAAATTAAACTTGTTCATAAAGCCTACTTCTTGAAATGCTTGCTTAACTTTACATGGTTTTTGGGAAAAATGCTTCCCAAGTGATAAAAAAAAAGTTAGTGTATATTTAATATAGACATTTGAAATGCTACATTTCTTTGATTTGCTTTTAGTTTGATGTAATTTTTGTTAATATACTTAATTTACTGGGGCTGGAGAGATGACTCAGTGCAGTTGCACTGCCTACTCTTCTGAAGGTCCTGAGTATAATTCCCAGTAACCACATGGTGGCTCATAACCATCCGTAATGAGATCTGATGCCCTTTAGAGGAAGAAACCTGGTCAGTTGTCCTCATCCACCTCGACTATGCAACCCAATATGGACAAGTTCAAGAGAACCGCCATATACAGGTTGCCCATGCATGCTTAAGTATTGCCAGGGCAGAAATTTCATTCATTCATTTTTCACTTAATTTACTTACTTGCTTATGCTTTAGGCAAATTCTATTATGCAGCTCAAATTGGCCTAGAACTCATTATGTCACCCACACTAGCAACATATTGATAGTGATCATCTGCCTGGCCTCCCAAATACTAGCTTTACAGAACTGCCACCATGCCTGGCTTCTGAGTTTCTTTTCTATTTGTGGAAGTGTTTCAAGGAGAATACAAAGAGTTTTCCTCTGGGAACACCATATGCTTCCATGGAGCTTCTGTTTTAGCTCCACACCTTCTATTGCTCTTGCACCTAAGAACATATTTTAGTTTTCTAATAATTTTGAAAAGGATGTTGCATATAAAATGTCCCTATGGCCCAACAAAACATTCTCTTATAAAGGTGCAATTTAGTACTGAGGAAATCAATGTTGGGGCAATGCCAGTTTTTCTCAGGTAGACTTATTATAAATTTTAGCAATTACCCCTATAATATTACTTCACACACACACACACACACACACACACACACACAGAGTCAATCAATCTGATTGATTTCATTAGGCTTTCTGGCCTGTCTAATTTTCCTTAATTTAGTTTTTGAATTATTTTCTATTTGAGTATATTGATATATTAGAATAGTATTTAACTCACCTTGTTGCATATTCTCAGTGAGAATTTTAGCTGCTATTTTCTCACAAATGAGTTTTAGTTTTAGGTGAGTCATAGAAATATCACAAACCTGAGTGTGTTAGAAAGTTAACAACACCAGGTAATCCCATTTGTACAGTGACAATATTCCAGTCACAAAGGCAAAC
>JAQHUG010000030.1:11287774-11302029 GCA_028555095.1 Dicrostonyx torquatus
TGGGAGGGCCTTGGACTTCCCAAAGGGCAGGGTATCCTGCCCCATCTTAAGGAAGCAGGGGGAGGTAGTGGGGTAGCAGGAGGTGACTGGGAGAAGGGGAAGAAATGTAAATTTTTGAATGAAAAAGAAAAGAAAAGAATTGACAGGAAAAAAAAAACAATCCTGGGCAATGAAAGAACTTCTGGAGCCATCACAATCCCTGACTTCAAACTCTACTACAGAGCTACAGTACTGAAAATAGCCTGGTACTGGCATAAGAACAGACCTGGATATCAATCCACACATCTTCGAACACCTGGTATTTGATAAAGAAGCAAAAAGTATCAAATGACATATTTATAATGAACTAGGTCTAAGGCTTAAAAAGTCTGAATAGGCACAGCAAATCATTACGTTCTTCTGAAGAAAAATACCTTAACTCTACAAAGCATAGTTGATTTTCAGAAATAAAATGGCGGCAAGACATTTAAGTGCCACAGTATATAGAATTATGTGAAGAAGTGGTGAACTCAACTATCGCTATATCTGCTCACTCCTAGAACTCACAAGTGGTAGTATTTCTGGGTTTCCTTAAGCTAGTGTTGTCTTATGAATTTTATGTGCATGGAGAATCTAACCTAACGTCAACATTTCGTGTGTGAGTGTGCACATATATTCAGGCTAACATGCTTGTGCAAGTGCAAATACAGATGTGGTACCTGCACAAGGAGGCTGGAACAGCTTCACACTTCACACTTCACACTTCCATTCACCGTGTTTTTAAGACAATCTCTCTGTGGTCCAGAAGTCACTGTCTGGTGCAGGTAAGCTGACTGTCCAGGGAGCTGCAGGGATCTGCCTGCTTTTGTTTCTCTGGTGCAAACGTGAATTGACAAGCATCATTTTCAGCTGTGGTGCTGAGAACAGGATTCAGGTCCTTATGTTTTTGAGTCAATGCTTATGAATGGAGTTACAGTTATATTATGGCTTCCAGTTTAGGGTTTTTATGGGATTCCTGGTTGTTGGAATGAGTGGCTCTCTTATTCCCATGCCTTCTCTTGTGCTGTTTTTCTTCTCTTGGTTCGTCTTGTCCAACTTCGATGTCATAGCTTTTTGTTTTATAATTTATTTTTCTATATTAAAAAAAATGAATAATTAAATGAAATCCTAGCAATTAGAGTAAAGGATAGCAACTGAAATACCATTTATACTTGGCAGGAGAAGAAAAGCTAGTTTTCTCCCCTGGAATGACATGGATATATGTTGATATATACCCCACATGACTTATGTGGAGTATATAGACTCCAGAGCAGACATCATGTTCAGGAGTAGCTGGTGGCTGTATAATGGATTTTGTGTGTGTGTGTGTGTGTGTGTGTGCACGCGCGCGCACGAATCTGCATGTGTGTGTATGCATGTGTTTTAATTAGGTTACAGTTTGGCGGTGTTTTATTTTTATTCCTTGGGTGTTGTTTTATCTTGTTTTCTTGTTTATTTTTGAGGAGGAGGTAATCATACATTGCATTTATGTTTGATTTTTGAGAAAGAACTTAAAGTTGGTTGGATAGGAATGGGGAGAGGAGCTGGAAGTACTTGGGAGGGGTGAAAGGAAGAATATGATCAAATATATTTAAAATTAAATTTATTTTAAAGGATAAAATATAATTTAAAGAACTTAATATTTTTAATTAAGCTTGTTACAGATGATAATATCATCAACCAATTTATACGTCAATTAAAGTCATGTGATGCTGTTTTAAGAAAGCAGAGCCTCTCATCTGTTTACAAACATATAGAAAGGAAATTCAAGAAAAAATGGCTATCCTTTCTACCATCTATTAAATTATTATTACTTTATTTTAGACTTTATGAGACAAGGTTTCTCTGTACATCAGATCTGACTGCCCTGGACTCATTTTGTGGATAAGGCTGGCCTTGAATACAGAGATCTGATTGGCTCTGCCTCCCAAGTGCTGGGGTTAAAGGTGTGTGCCATTACAGCCTGGCTCTTTTCCAATGTTACTTAGTAAGCATTAGAGTTGGGGTGGAGTTTAAAACTAGCTGAAGCAATGTCATTAAATGTTTCTACATCCCGAGAAGCCTCTCAGCCAACACACAATTCAAATCAGACCAAAACCAAACCAAACCAAACTACAAAAAAAAAAAAAGTCCAAGTTTAATACAATGCTCCTGGATGGTTTTCCAGCAAAGCCCCCACTTCCCCAGAAAGAGAGAGGAAAAGAAGATGGGAAAAACCATAGGTCTGATTTTTTTTGGGGGGGGGCAGTTCAAATGCCCTGAGAGAGTGGTCTTGAGCATCTCTGGGAGCAGGGTCATGATTTGGTAGGCTTGCTGAGATTCTGCAGGATTTGGAGAGAGATGGGTATGGGTGAGCGGGCTTGGGGTGGAGCTTTCTCTTGAACATCCCAGACTCTTTGGGTAGAGGAATGCCGGTTCGAGTCTGGCTACTTCCTGTTGACATGGGACAACGTGGGGAGGAGGAGAATTGGAAATTGGTGGGCTCACATTTGGTGGAAGGTGTGGGTGGAGAGGCATCCAGTTAACTCTCATCCTGGAGACCTCCGGAAACTGGTCCTTGAGAGAGTCGAGAAGGCGGGTTGCTAGGAGAAAACATAGATTGTTATCATCGGCCCTATGAACGCAGCTAACCATGGGAAGGGTGACAACAGACAGAATGAAAGGACCGGGGAAGTGTCCTGCGTGTACAGGAGACGCAAAGGTAAGTGAGCAAGATGAGAGCAGATGTGCCCTTTAAAATCAGATTTCAGTTGCTGGGTAGGTGCCCATTTGAGTCTGGAGAGATGGCACCAATGGTGAAGTTCCAGGAGCTTCTGTAGGTGCTGGCATTATCTGAGGAACCCTCTGCAGGTTGGTCCTGGCCCAGACAGCGAGAGTGACCTGTAAAATAAGCTCAAAAAAATGGGTGGAATCAAATAGGCTCTAGAGACTGTTAGTCTTCATCAGACCAGATTGCTTGATACAGTAACAGAACTTCTCCCAGGAATCTTCAGGTGTCTGTTAGACAGGTGGAACAGATTTTCATCTTGGTGCCATAGAAAAAGGTTATGGTTTTAGGTTAAAAGGCATGAACATGTTTGAAGACAACCAGAGGAAAACTATTTTTGGAACCTCTGAAGTTAAGTCTGAAACCTGTTAATCCTGGACTACGAAGCCTGTGAAAGAGGCACACCTCTCTGTACTTTCAGCAGAGAACGAAACTAATGAAATAACGTGCTTCTAGTACCCTCAGACATAAAATGCCATCAGACAAATCTGAGAGGGATAAGAAAATGAGCAGAAGCAAGACAGTTTTTTTCAAGCTATTGAGGCAATTCCAAACCTCTCCAGTGGTCTTTGGCAGGAGTGCAACGAGTAGAGGGTGTCCAGGAGGTCGATTGTGTCTTGAAAGGGTAGGGAGGGATGGTAGGAAGGGGAAAAGAGGAAGGTGGTAAAGGAGGAGGAAGTTGGCCCTTGACCTTTGTCCCAGAGTGGGAGGAAGGGTGGATAGGGAGAGGAATGAGAGGAATGTTGACCACTGACTGGACCGTAAATGGTCCCATAAGAGGTCTTTGGATAGGCAGGGTTGGGAGAGTCGGGGAGAGGCCAGTATTTCTGGCAGCATGGTCAGGGCAAAACTTTTAGGGTCCCAATCCCCAGATAGGCTAGGCAGTACTCTGGGGATGCCCTGACCGTAGCAAACAAGACCGGTGCTGTGAGAAAGTGGCTGCTGAGGGAAGGGCAGTAGTTCACACCCAGAAAGGGCTGGCATATGGAAATTCTGTGCACTTGTCCCCACGCTGGCAAAAATGTTCAGGTGTTTAGGGTATATGCTGTTAGCCCCAATTTAAAGAGATTTTTGTAAAAGACAGTCCAAGGTAATTTGGGGATCTGACTTTGAATTGCAGGTGCCCATTTCGCGAGTCTATGCTGGGACCGGAAGCCTAGTGCAGAGGCTTTGGGTCAAAAAAACAGGAGGTGTGGGATATTCCCTTTAACAGAATGTTTTCTGAAAACAAAAAGGTTTCCAAGGGACAAGGTAGATCCTTTTCCCAATAACAGATTGGGTGTCAGAAACAGCCCTGTCTTTGGCAGGACACCCCCCAAATTGCAGGAGGCTCTGGGCCTCTGAGGTAACTCACTCAATCTCGCAACAGACAGAACTTTCTTTAGTGTCTTAACAATTATTCTCCAGTGAAAGCCTTTAAAAGCGTCTTTCTGATATAGATTGTTCTGTTCAGATCAATTCTCCAATTTTCTGGCATATTTTTGCTCTTTAACCTTTTGTACTTGAGATCCCTTTACTTCAATCACACTGTACCAATCCAAATAATATTTTTATGTTAGTTATCTCCCTTTGAGCAATTATCTTCAGCTGCATGCTGGTGAGCTGTTTTATCACATTACCTCCTGCGCTCTGGAAATCAGTGTTCACAGCTCCTCTAGGGCTAGCTTCAGAGACTTAAAAATTACACTATAGAAGAAAATTACTTAATTTTCCCATTGTCACAATAACACGTATTCACTGCTTTTATTAAACTGAAATCAATTGAGATAAATGCCTGCATCGTTCCAAATGTCCAGTTAATACACATACAGGTGAACACTCCTCTAACTTAAACTATTGCTTTGCATATACAAGGAATTGGTAAATAGGATTTTAAGAAGTAGAATTATACTCAGTCTATACTGCCTGAAACTTTTTGGTTATTTAATTCAATGGAGGCTTTCCTGTTGTTTTGAGAGTGGTTCTATAGATAAGACTGACTTTGAGTTCCCTATCCATGAGTTGGAAGACAACCTTTGAATGGGTAATCTCCTGTCTCTAACCCCAGAGTGCGAAAATTATATGCATGTGCCTTTATACCTGCTTTTATGTAGTACTCAGGATAGAACCAAAGGCTTCTTGTATCCTAGACAAGCTCTCGACAAATTGGTTTGTTTTGCATACCTGTGGATAAGATTTGGATTTAGTATTCTTAGGCTTTGAATCAATCAACTGTCCTTTCTTAAAAGATTGTGGTATCAGCCATATTCAGACAAAAGGAACTGGAGACAAACAGAGATTACTTTAATCATTCATGAAAAGAGTTATTTTAAAGACATTTTATCTTGCTGTTTTAGGATATTTTGATTTTTGTTTTCAGACATCATTCATAGAATACTACAAATCAAATGGTGTTTCAAGGGAGACATTCTCTGAGTTTCTCTTTCGTCTCTTTGTAACTACCTCAGTAAGCAGCAGAAACTAGGCATTCAGTCAATCTCTATTTGGAGAGCTCATGAATGAGATTTTATTAAATTCCCTTAAGGCCCCCTTTTCCCCCTGTGTCAATGATGAAATTCTTCAGTGTAAAAAAATCTTTTTGGTAAAGTATATATCATGCAAAACATACGCACAATATGTGCCTCTCCTAGGTTTATTTATAAGCATCAGCTTTGAAAAGCCATCGTTTACATTTTCAAGGAGTCTTCTGTCAGACATCTTTAGGCACACAGTTTTGATGTCTGCATTTGGATACGGTCATAAAATTTCTTTACACACACTCAAACAGCAATACCATCAGCTAATTGCTGCTTCAATCAGCCACCTGTGCTGCAGAAGCTGAGCCAGCACAGACAAATGGACGCTGGTAAATAAAACATGAAATTGTCAAAAGATCCGTGACAAATGGGAGACAACATCCCACACCCTGATCACGTGAGCAATCAGAGCACAGCACACCAATACAAAATTCATAATAATGCAATATTTATATAAAGACCAATTGCACTTCATTGCATGTCCACAGCCATGCTGTTCCTTTTTTTTTTTTTTTTTTTTAGCTGTTGTGCTGTGCATGGTGTTTGTGTGTGTGTGCATCTATGTGCAGTGCTAACTTGCCCCTGCAGTTGAAGCCAGAGGTTAACATTAGATCATCCTTCTCTATCACTGTCTGCATTGATTTTTGAGACAGTCTCTCTCACTGGAACAGGAGTTCTTTGGTTTGTTTAGACTGACTGGACAGAAAAACCCAAGAATCACTTGTTTCTGATTTCCCACACTAAGGTTCCAGGTCACACCCAGGTTTTTTCCATGGATGCTGACCATACAGACAGAAGGCCACATGCTTCTATGACAAACACTTTGCCACTATCTCCCTAGGTTATCATCATGTATTTCAATAGATACTACAAAGTATTATTGTTAATTGTTAATAATATGAACTATTATCGTTAAGTAAAATCCAAGTAACAGTGAAGTGAGAGTAACAGCCTGGAATTAAAAAGAAAAAATGTTTAGGAAATATTATATTTGCATTTAGGAATGAACAAATACCAGAATGCAGAATGAAATAAATAGCCAATTTTCCACATGTAAAATTTGTTTCTCTCCTTCTCTAGTCCATGCTTAATAGTGTAAAAACAATATTTAATAAAGTAAAATATGGTCAAAATTTACCATATTAGAGGCTACCTTGAGTTTAATAAAGTTTGATTTTTACTCTGAACCATTTTTAATTTTTGTTTGTTTGTTTGTTTCCTGTGTGGTGACCTTAAACTTTAAACCAATTTAAGTTCCCATATGTTTTTTTTTCAAACATCTTATTGTTCATTGTTTATCTCTCAATCCTCTCATCTATTTTATCCTCACTTTTCATATCTCTCCACACATAAACCTGTCACACACACACACACACACACACACACACACACACACACACAATTATCCATGGTAGTCCCCTATAAGTTGAGTTTCCTGTTGTTTCATGTACAAACGGTCATAGATGTTGTAGTATTTTGTGCAACAAATAATATAAGTCACAGCAAACAGCGTTAAAAGTTAAAAATTTTGACATTCTCTAATCTGCGTTTTAGTTGAGAAATATGTACTAAAAGTCTGTGAAAACACTTACAGGATATAATGTATAAAATGTGAATTATAGTACAATAGGACATTTTAAAGCCCCCAATAGAGCTTCTCTCATAATACCAAGAATATCTGCTTTCTCAAAATGAATCACTCCTCCAAATGGATCTCATTAGATAAACTTTGAGCCATCAAAGCACCCATATGAAATAAGAATTCATACTGTTTTCTTTCAAAGAGCTTCCAAGTGAGGGACAAGACAGTCCCAAAGATATTCCTAAATGATTTAGCATCTTCCTGTGAACTTAAAGCAAGCAGTGTGGGCATAGTGGCTCTCATCCTAGTAATAATGCTATAATGTCCAAGATAAAGGAAACAGTCTTTATGACAAACTGTTGGACAAAGCTATGAGTATCAGAGTCTGTACTTTTTCCCATCGCTGCTCCTCCTTTATAGGTCTTCTTGTACTAATCCATGTAGCCTTACTTTGCCGTTCCTATTTTACCATAGATTTTGAAAGATCAAAGCATTTCAGAAATTCTGAAGCCCCATCAAAATGTAATCCCCTCTGAGAGGGATGGCCATTGCTGGCCTGAAAATTCAAGCAATCCTGCTGTGAAAAAATGAGAAATGATTACTTTGGACATGGGGGAAATGCCTTTAGCTCCGAGCCTAGGCTTCCTGTGTAGTATATATAAAACACAGATTAAACCCCCGGCTAATGTTCTATCCAAAAGAAGCACTTGTGTATATCCTCAGCTTTTCCACTTAGACAAGATGAAGAGCTAAATGAATACAGCTGGAAGTTAAGCCATTTGTTCCAGATGGCGCAGATACTTCAAACTTGGTGCTCCTGAGGCTATAGAGACACAATGAATTTCATTCTAGCAGATTCAATAAAGTGTTTGCCATGTTTATTTCTCTAATAAACGAATGAGATGTGTGTCAACCAAAGTGACTATCAATGCCCACAAAGCAGAATACAGAAATGAGATAATTATCCATAAAACAAGACTTTAAATATGTCTTTGACTCACTGATATAATTATTTTGAGTACTTGTATTTGAGGCTTAGAAATCTTTTTTTTTTTTTTTTTACGGGCTGGAGAGATGTTAGTAAAGCACATGTCATGCAAGTATGAAGACAAAATTCAGATCCCCAGAACACATGTAATGCCAGATGCACACATGTATGTTCACCCATACACATATAAGCATTCATACGCACAGACCACAAATAAAACATATACTAGATATATAACATTTTAATTGATTATACCTTAATTATATTTCTATGTATATAAAGCTCTAAAAATTAGTTTTTATTCTCAATAATGTATTTATATATATGCCCATATTTTATGTTTTGCCTGAGGAATATAAATCAATGATGAATATCAAGAATAAATCTTTGTGCTCTGGACATTAGGTCTGCCATCAGACAGTTAAGATGCTCACTGTCTCACTTTTTTTTTTTTTCCTGGCTGCTGCTGTGACCAATGTAATTTCCTCTTGTGGTCCCAGATCCATGGCTATCATAGTGGCTGACATCTCACAGGCATCTTCTCTGTGTATCCTTGTCATTTCTAAGTCTTCCTCGGTCCTGCCTCTGCTGAGTGGCTGTAACCACATGCACTTATTGCACTCACTGTCCATGCAAAAAGACTTAGCATAACCTCAGTTTCCAGCACTCCTGCATATCTCAGACTATGTTGACATGTATGCTGAACCAAGAAACCACCACCTACTGAGTATCAAGCCGCTTTGCCATCCTTCCACCTGGAAAAGGGTTGGAGGCAACCTGTTGAGTCATTCACCATGAAGCCTATTGTCTTGGAAAGAACATTTAAAACGTATTCATTCTGCATTCTGACCCCTGTTTATCTTAGTATCCAGCAACCGTAAAGTTGGCAGATGATGGTAACTCCCCATAGACATCTTCCAATTTTCTTTTTTTATAAAGAAAATTAAAAACACACCTTTAACAATAAAAATTATCAATTTAACCAGTCAAAGTAGTACTTATTCAGTATAAACATCATATATACACCACACATCTCTACCTGCTTGAGGTATCCCCATGCACAGAGAGAGGGGCTGACATTACTGTTGTAAAAAAGAGAGCAATATCAAGGAAAGCGAGAAGCCATTACCATGTAGTAAATGTTTTTCTAACACTGAGATAAGAGGCAGTGGGTTTTTATTTTAATTGCAGGTCTATGATCACTTAGATAAGTTATCACTGTACATGGCAACTTTGATTCACATTAAATGAGTCAGATCTGAAAAGGCTCTTTGCTCAGTTCTCCAAAATGTTAAAAGACAAAAAAAAAACAAAAAAAACAACAGAGACAGTGTGCTCGATCTATTGGGAGCTCATCAAATCCAGCTGGACCAAGATTGAATGAGCATATGACCTAACTGGACTCTATGAATGTGACTGCCAGTGGGGACTGACTGAGAAGCCAACGATAATGGCACTGGGACCTAGCTCTTCTGCATGTATTGGCTTTTTGGGAACTTATTCTATATGGATGCACATCTTCTTAGACCGAGATGGAGGGGGGAGGGCCTTGGGCTCCCCATAGGACAGGGTATCCTGCACCATCTTAAGGAAGCAGGGGGAGGGCGGGAGGGTAGTGGGGGAGCGGGAGGGCCTGGAACAAGGGGAGTAAATGTAAATTTTTCTTTTAGCAATAAAAAAAAGAAACTACAAAAAAAAGACAAAAAAATGAAGATATATCATGTGTCTCCATTTCAGCTATGTAGTGCACACAGGGATTCATTCATTCATGAACCCATTGAAAAATTCATTTAATTTCTGCAACAAGAAGTGTTTCCTGACTATCAAATGAATGTATTTGTGGATTCATTCCTTCAGGGAATGAAGCAAACTATCACCTCCTGAAAAACTATGAAAATGTTCCAACTTAGACAGAATAACCAAGTCACTAGACCATAAATTAGATGGTCCCAGATTCTGCACAGGATCCTGTCTTCCAGGTCATGTGCCCACGGCTGGGTGAGGTCACTTTCCCTACTCTACTACAAAGCTCCCAGTTCAATTAACAAGACTATCTCAGGGGTAATTTCCTACTCAGAAATCTTCTCCATACTTTAATAAATTTGAATGTGTTAGTGTTGAAGAAGTCAAAGAAAGGGAGTATTCTCACAATATATGGGAAGTGTCATCAAACAAGAGTCTTGGCAATGAACTAATAAATGGGCCTGGTGCTGTGGAAAGCAAGGCAGTACCCCAGCTAGTCATCTGCAAAAAGAGTTCATGGGTAGAAGGGAAATGTGTGGAAACCTGAGTTGAGTGTGGTTTAGCATTCTTGGGACCCCACTGAGATTTTTTGTTACATGATGAGGTTCACGAGAAAAGAATTCTTCCCTCCATGTGATTAGCTACTCGCTTCTGAATATTGCACCCAAGGTAGATTTCAACAAACTGATTACCATTGACTAAAAAAGAACAAAACACTGATCAAACTAGGGCAGAATCCATACAAACCGACCCTGTGCATAAAAGGGAAAGCCCTGAGATAATCTGAGCACTTTGTATATGCGGGTGAGAAGATATTCTCAGAAGTCTGTCAAAAGGATGGTCCACAGACCTCTGCCTCAACTTAAAACACGCACACATACACATTTATCATATATGTATGTCAGTGGGGGGCATACACACACGTGTGTATATGTGTATGTGCATCATAGAACGTGTGTAGAATTGACACAGAACATGTGTAGAAGTGAGAGGACAACTTTCCAAAGTTGGCTCTCTCTAGTCACTTTCTAAATTCCAGCCATCAAACTGGTGCTTTCAGACTTGGTGGCAAGCATGTGTATACACTGAACTGTCTATGTAGGCCCACTTGTCTTGTACACATATTCCCATGTATTACATGATAATAACTCATGGTATAATGTAAACACAGATGCTTTTTCATTCTTACACATTTATCTTTCAAGCATAAAAGTCATCTCTCAACCCTATTTTCCCTCCAATACTTGTCAACAACGATTGCATTTGGTTATATGTAACAGAATCTCAAAGCATAATAAAGATTTTAAAAGGGGTGTTTTCATCTTTGACTGAAGGAAGACTGTCAGGTGGCATTTTACCCAAAGTGCTACAGTCACTCCACCTTTACCTTTCTTCCTTACTGTTCTTACACTGTGGTAGCAATGCAGATGCTCCGTTCTCAGTCATGGTGGAGGCATTGCAGGCTGAAGGATATAAAAGTCATATTTCTTTACCTTCCTTCTGGGATTTCCTTATGTCACTACGTCCTACTGGCAGAAAGCATCCATTCATTTGGATGGGTGCATAGTGTACAGACCATGCTTGGAAAGATGAAAGAGGCCTTGAAGCTGAAACAACTAATGTTGCTTGTAACATTCTAGCACCATGTTTATCTTTCCCTTATTAGGAAGACCTGAGAAGGAATTAGATAATGGCCCTGCACAATTTACCAAACCTGGGCCCTTTAACATAAGGCGCTTTTATTTATTTATTTATTTTTAATTTCCCAATCTAACTTCAACTTGACTGGTCAGGTCTATGCTTTCTTCACTACTCATTCTAATCTATAACTATGGAAACTGCAACAATAGAGTTGCTTTCGGCTATAATGATATTTGGCTTCTTATCAAATAGTCTAGCGTGAATGGCTCCCACACATTCCTATTTTACCTCATGCACTCTCCGATGATCAGATCCTCACTTTTAAGGTGAAATTTTCAGTGTGATACCTCTGCAATAAAAATCAAAGATTGCTCTGAATATCTCAGAGAAAAACACAAAATACTTCAATATAAAGACTGGTTTTTGAAGAATACATTTTTAAAGAAAAAGAAAGTATGTTTGACATTATGTTGATAAACATAATGCTGCTAGGAATGGGTAAATGATAGCCAAAGGAACTTCACTGAATGAAAGCTATTACCACCAGAAAATGGATCCCCCTAAAGTCCATAGTGAGACTGGAAGCAGTGGTGAACACATTGCTGTTACAGTGTTGAGATGCCAGGATAATAATAGCTTAGAAATAGATGGAATTCAAGCACATAGACGAAAGAACATGTAAAGATTTTTGGACTCAAAAATCATATTAAGCTTATCACGTCTTTTTAGATAAGGGAGATATTAAAGAAAAATAACATTTTATTGTAAATATATTCATAATTCTTAGTTTTTAAAGATTTACTTTTATTGGGTTTACGTGAAAAGCTGTGACGAATGTCTGGCATGTTTGTTCAGGTACCCAAAGAGGCCAGAAGAGGGTGTCAAAACCCCTGAAAGTAGAGCTATTGTAGGTTGTCAGCTGCCCAGCATGTGAGCTAGGACCTGAATTCTTGGAAGAAAAATTGCTCTGAACTCCTAGCCATCTCTCCTGCCACCACCCAATTCTTACTAATAGCTTTGTTGACGTTTCAGTACATAATGAAGGTTTGTTGGGTTGTAACTCAACATCTTGTTTTATGTTTTATTGTGGCATTTTTATGGGCTGTGCATCTTTGGACAAGCCCCTGATATCTGTGTTCTTTATTTCTTTGAGAATATGTACTTAACATTCATTATGCTTTCTTTACTGTTCACTTTCTTCTTAGTCAATTCCCAAAGTTTCAGGCCATGATTGTTTTTTTTTTCTTATTTGTTCATTTTACATTCTAATTGCAGTACCCCTTCCCTCTTCTGCTCCTGTTCCCCCTCCACCTCCCTTCCTTGAATGTCCCATCCACTCTTCAGGGAGGGCAAGGCCACCCAGGGGGAATCAAAAACTCCTGGGGTATGGATTTGAGGCAGGACCAAGTCACTTCTCATTGCATCAAGGCTGAGCAAGGTATCCCACTATAGAAAATAGATTCCAAAAAGCCGGTTCATGAACCAAGGATAAACATTGGTTCCACTGCCAAGGGCCTCACAAATAGACAAAGTCATGCAACTGTCACCCACATATAGGGGGCCTAGTTTGGTCCAATGCAGGCTCCCNAAAACATGGGCCAAAAAATGATAAATCTAAAAAATTTCTGACACAAGGAATCCAGGAAATCTGGGACATTATGTAAAATCCAAACCGACAAATAATGGGACTAGAGAAAGGAGAAGAATCCCAGCTCAAAGGCTCAAAAAAATTTTCAGCAAAATCATAGAAGAAAACTTGCCTCCTGAAGAAGGGAGGTATCTATAAAGATACAAGAAGTATACTGAACACTAAATAGATTGAAAAAGGAAAGAAATTCCTGTTGGGACATAAAAATCAAAACATAAACACTAAACTTACATGGGAAAAATATTAAAAACTGAAAAGGAAAAAGACCAAGCAACATAGAAAGGCAGACCTATGAGAATTACACCTTATATCCCTAAGGTGACTCTAAAAACAAGAAGAACTTGGACAGATGTGCTTCTGGCTCTAAGATACCACAGATATCAACACAGATTTCTTAACCCAGCAAAAATTTCCATCATTAAAAGTGGAGAAAATAAGATACTTCGTGATAAATTTTAATTTAAACATCTATCTACAAATCAAAGCTAGGAAGTTAACTACACACATGAAAACACGGGAAATAAATAACCTCTCTCACACACCACCACCACCACCACCAACAGCAACAAAAAAATACCAGGGCTCAACAAACACTGCCCATTGTTATCTTCCTATATTAAAGGTCTCAAAGAAAAAAAACAGACTAACAGAATGGATACAAAAATAGGACCCCCCTTTTGATGTAAGCAAGAAATAGGCCTCAAATCAAGTATAGATATTATGTCAGGGTAAAAATATGGGAAAAGATATATCAAAGAAATGGACCTAAGAAGACAGGCAGTGTAGCCATTTTAATATCTAACAAAACAGACTTCACATCAAAATTAATTAAAATATATGAGGAAAGGACACTATATACTCATCAAAATAAAAATCCTCGAAGATGACATTTCAATTCTTATTATCTATGCCGTAAACCCAAGTGCACCCACTATTGTACAAGAATCACCGCTGTAGTTTAAATCCCACATTGACTCTCACACACTGGCAGTGGCAGACTTTAATATCCCATTCTCACTGATGGACAAGTCATCCTGACAAAAATTAAAAAATAAATTCTGGAGACAAGTGAAGCTATAAACCAAATTAACCTAAGAGATATTACCAGAACCTTCCACCCCCACAAATATACTTCCTATCAGCACCTCACAAAACTTTCTCCAACATTGATCATATACTTGGAAACAAAAGAAGTCTCAATAGATACAAGAAAATTGAAATAATCCCAGGCATGCTATTAGACAATTATAAATTAAAGCTGGACATCAACAAAATTAAAAAGCTTACAAACTTGTGGAAACTAAACATCTCTTCAGCAAATGAAAAATGGATCAGGACAGAAATAAAGAAAT
>JAQHUG010000030.1:11307579-11331962 GCA_028555095.1 Dicrostonyx torquatus
TTCCCAAAAAGCCAATAAACTGGATCATATTTAAACACAGTTTCCCAGGGAACTCCTTGGGCTGTTTATTTATCTTCTTTAGTCTTGTTACTATATATCTAAAATAGGAGTGATAGCATCTACCTTGTGGGGTTTTATTTGGATGGAAGACTCCAGAACCATACTAGGAATCACTGCTCTTGTCATTCTTAGTGTTAAAGGAAGGTGATTTCTTCTATAATAAAGAGTTAGACTCTGAAAAAAAAAGAAAAGAAATATTCAACATTCTTAACCAACAGGAAAATGCTAATCAAAACTACCCTGAGATTTCATCTTTCACCTGTCTGAGTGGCTAAATCAAATAACAAAGAGATGGCTCATGATGGCAAATACGATGAACAAGGAGAACATTACTCCATTGCTGGTGGGAGTGAAAACTTATACAGCGCTATACAAATTAACCATGGTGATTCCTCTGAAAACTGAGAATCAATCTACTTGCAGACCCAGTTATATTTCTCTTGGGCATATACTGGAAGTACTCTCCATCCTACAACAAGGACACTCAATTATGTTCATTGAGGCTTTATTCATAATAGCTAGAAACTGAAAACCAACCTAGATGTCCCGTAACTGAAGAATGAACAAAGAAAAGGTGATATATTTACACAACTGAGTATTACTCAGATATTAAAAATAGATGACATAATGAAATTTGCAAGCAAATGGATGAAACTAGAAATAAAAAAAAATCATCATCAGCTTAAAAACTAAGACCCAGAAAGACAAATGCCATTTGTATTCACTTATAAGACAATATTAGTTCTTAAGTAAACGATAATCAAAATACATTTGACAGACCCAGAGAGATTAGGTTAAGGCAAGGGCACAAGGGGAGGCACATGGATCTTCCTAGAAAGGGGAGCTAGAATATGTTCTGCAGTTGGATTGAGGTCAGGTGGAGACTTAGTCAAGAGGGATCAGGGTAGGGAATGGAGGAAGAGTGTAGGGAAAGACTACTGGAATTGGGAGGTATTTAGGGGACTTTTGGAAACAATACAGTAGAACTTCCTAGAATCTAAGAGGTTGGCACTGGTAAATACTCCTAGTTATAAAGGATACAAGTCTGAACTTGTTTTTGCTGTTGTTGTTATTTTTGTAGCCAGGAAAGGCTTTCAATAGTAGCACTGGGTTACATTTTGTTTGTGTTGTTGGCCAAGAAGGTCCTGTGGAGATTCCTTTTTTTCATTCAGACACACATATAATATTGCCATATTCAAGAGAAAATATTTTAGGATATATTTATCATATATATTACTGTTTTTTACTGAGCTATATGTTTTCTCTGCTGCTCTCTCTTCCGCTTCACTTCTACCCTCTCCCATGGTCTTCATGCTCCCAATTTATTCAGGAGATGTTCTCTTTTTCTANCCACAAATCTAAGTTAACCTGCAATACAACAGGGATTTGAGGAGTTACATCATGAGTCAGGAGAAGAGTCTGAAAATTTCTCTATTTCAAGGAACCTTATCTTAATTATTTTTCTTATCAGTGTAAGCATAGCATTTTCAAACAATGTACGATAAGTGCAAGACTAAAATACCTATCACCACACTGCTTCTGTCTGTGTAGCCACCACCATGAAATTCTAGACAGCCACTGAATCCCTAGACCTTTCGGACTGGGAATGTGGCACTGGGTTTCAATGAATTCACTACTTTTACCACCATAAATCTGCCTTTTCCTACACAGAGTTTCTCCTTTAAAGGGAGTGTTGCATCTGTATTGTGAAGACTAACAATGGATTCTAACAAATAACCAAGTTCGCTGTTAGGTTAATTTGTGTGTGGGTGTGTACAATGCATGTATGTATGTGTGTGTATATGTATACACACACACATATGTATAGTGCCTATAGGACTAAAATGAAATAAAAAAAGAACAAAGAAAATAGCATCAAACATAGCCTTACAAACTTCCTCAAGCAATCCACTTCTCTGCAAGCCCAGTATCTGAGTTAGTAGACACAGGTACTCAATTATATTAGGGAAAGAAGCAAAGTGCCAACCTGGTCACCTGATACACTGGTTTGATGAATAAGCTTATTGTTATTTCCCTGTTTCCACGGACCCACGGGAGTAGTCAGAAATCCCTAACACTCTGGTCTGAACATGGGAATTATTTTCTTCTTTCCAGTGCTTACTCTTGTGGGATCCAGATCAAATCATTACATTAAATTTCTCCTCACCTACAACCTGACTCTTTGTGATTCAGGTGCAAGACCTCTGAGCAGACCTTTCCTCAAGAGAAGACAGAAGCAGTGAGAGTCTCATCTTTGCTTATGTCCTTCAGCTAAATGAGAACTAGCAGGGACAGAATGGCTCTGTGGAATATTCAATCAAACTGGAAGTGGTGGGTGAGCATAGAAGATGCTGGCAGTGGTAGTGACTACACTCCTGTCCTTTTGGCTTGAAGATTGGTTTATTCTCATGGAGGGAATAAGAAAAAAATCAGAAAACTATTTCAACTTAAAGGTTAATAGAAATATAAGTATATACTTAAATATTTCAGTGGCATAAGATTCACATGATTTGTTGCTAAATATAATTTCAAGAGGACATGGAACATTTTATAAAGAAATTGTACAAACTTGAGGATGTTGTTCAGCTGATACCATGTATATGAAAAATAAATAAAAATAAACTGTGACTCTGATAATAAATCAAACTGTTTCATTTCTATTTGGAAGATTGGAATTTTTTCAATCTAAATTTAATCTCCATATCATCTAAACAGATACTAAATAGATATTCCATGTATATTACCTGATTTAATATTTCTGTTATGTGGTATGCTTCTTGGTCTGGGTGCAAAACTGTATTTAAAATATTTAGTTGGGACACCTTGCATAGCTCAATAAGTATATGATGAGACTCCCAAAATGTTCTTTAGTTTAATAAATTTAGCATGCTTAATAAATTCACTACTCATTTGGAAAGTAAACAAACATGTAAAAGAGCAACCTTTTGTGTTTGTCCATGTTGTGACATTGATACTGCATCAGAATGGGCACAGGTCTTGGCAAGCACCTCTCAGTTTGAGATTACTTGGGATATCGGGGTGCCGGGGAACTGTATGCCAAAATGAAGCATCCATTGCCAGTAACTTCACCCTTGATAACTGGTTAAAGTGACTCCTCCTGCCTTCCCAGTGCAGGGTCACTGGTTTTAATTATGATGAACAAATTATAGAGAAGATATACTCTGAGGATCCAGAAATGGTGCCTCCTTAATTTTTGCTCATTAGATGTGGTACTCTAGCATTAGTTGATTCTGTTAGTAGTNCCATTGATGATTCAGGTGAGCATTGTTTAATTTCCATGTGTTTGTGGGCTTTCTGGAATTAGTGTTGCTGTTGAATTCCAATTTTAAGTCATGGTGTTCTGATAAGATACATGGGTTAAGGACGTGGTTTCCTGTGCCAATGTGTTAAAGTGTACCAAATTCAAAAACACTAATGACAACTTATGCTGGATAGGTTGTAGGGTAAAGGGAACATTCCTGCATTGCTGGTGGAAATGCAGCCCCTTTGTTTGTCAGTTTGGTGATTTCTCAGAAAATTAGGAAACAACCTTTCTCAAGACCCAGTAATACTACTTTTGGGTATATATCCAAAGAATGCTCAATTGTGCCATAAAGACATGTGCTCAACTATGTTAATAGCAGCATTGTTTGTCATAGCCAGAATTTGGAAACAACATAAATAACTTTCAACAGAAGAATGGATAAGGAAAATGTGGTACATTTACAAAATGGAGTACTACACAGTAGAAAAACTAAAGACATCTTGAATTTTTCAGGAAAATGGATGGAGCTAGATTATATCATTTTGAGTGAGGTAACCCAGACCAAGAAAGACAATTATCACATGTACTTACTTATAAGTAATTTTAAAACATAAAACAAAGAAAACCAGCCCACAAATCACAACCCCAGAGAACTTACACAACAATGAGGACCCTAAGAGAGACATACATGGATCTAATCTGCATGGGAAGTAGAAAAAGACAAGATCTCCTGAGTAAATTGGGAGCATGGGTACCTTGGGGAAGGGTTGAAGGGGAGGGGAGAGGCAGGGCAGGGAGCAGAGAAAAATGTAGAGCTCAACAAAAAATCAATAAAAAACGATACATGGCTTTATTCTAAGTTTTTTTTAAAATTTATTGAGGTGTGCTTTGTTACCTAGTATGTGACCAGTCTTTGAGAAGGTTCCATGAGGTACTGAGAAGGTATATTCTTTTATGTTTGGATGGAATGTTTTATAGTTGTCTGTTAGAGCCATTTGAGCCATAACATCTGCTAGTTCCCTCATTCTCTGTTAATTTTCTGTCTGACTGACCTGTATAGTGGTAAGGGTGGGGTGTTGAAGTCTCACATTACTTGTGTGGGGATTTTTAACACGTGATTTAAGCTTTAAGTGTTTCTTTTATATTTGACAGTGCCCTTGTATTTGGGACATAGCCTTGCCCCATAGTCATATTGATGAATATCTTGATCATCACCACAGAAATCTCATCCAATGGATGGAGATAGAGGCAGAGACCCACATTCACATCAGAGCAATGGACTGAGCTCCCAAGGTGCAGTCGAAGAGCAGAAGGTGGGAAAAGATGAGCAAGGAAGTCAGGACCGCGAGGGGCTGGTCCACCCACTAAGACAGTATGCCTGATCTAATGGGAGCTCATCAAATCCTGCTGAACTGAGACTGATGGAGCATATGACTAAATCGGACTCTCTGAATGTGACTGCCAAGGGGGGCAAACTGAGTAGCCATCGATAATGGCACTGGGACCTATCTCCTCTGCACGTATAGGCTTTTTGGGAACCCAGTCTATTTGGATGCACACCTTCTTGGGCCAGGATGGAGAGGGGAGAGCATTGGACTTTCCACAGGGCAGGGTACCCTGCCCTCTCTTAAGGAAGCAGGGGGAGGGAGGAGGGGTAATGAGAGGTGGTGGGGGGGACTGGGATAAGGGGTGAAAGTGTAAATTTTTGAATAAAAAAAAGGGAGAAAAAAAAGAAAATATTTTCTGTGCTTTTGAGTTGGATTTCTTCTTCATCTATACCTACTATTCTTAGGTTTGATCTTTTAATGGTGTCACATATTTCCTGAATATTTTGTGTTAAACCTTTGCTAGATTTAATGTTTTCTTTGATCGATGAATCTATTTCCTCTATCGTATCTTCAGTGCTTGAGATTCTTTTTTCCATCTCTTGTATTCAGCTGTTTATGCTTGCATTTGTGGTTCCTGATGGTCTTCTAATAATTCTCATTCTTTATTTCCCCTGGTTTATGTTTTCTTTATGGTCTCTATTATGTTTTTTTAAGTCTTGAGTGGTTTCCTTCATCTGTTTGATTGCTTTTTCTTAGTTTTCTTTAAGGGATTGGTTTATTTCTTCCATTTTTTTTGTTTGTCTTTTCCTCCATTTCTTTGTGGGGAATTTTTTATTTCCTCATTAAGGGCCTCAAACATTCTCCTAAAGTTATTTTTTAGGTCATTTTCTTCTGTTTCCCCTATATTTGGTTGTAAAGTCTTGCTGCTGAAGGGCCGCTAGTTTTCTACTTTTTTAATTTTTAAATTTTAACTAATTTATTTATATTTTCATTTTTAATTGGTGTTATGTTGCTATTTATAGTATTGGTATTGAGTGTATTCTTATGTTGTCTATCCATCTTTCCCTCTGATTGGTGCTGTCGGGGCTGTGTTTCTGGTGAACAATTTTCCACATGCCAGTGGATCCAAGGCTCAGATGGTGACTCCTCATGGTGCAGTCAGGGCCATGGTTCCTTCTCCCTGGAGGCCACTCAGTGTTCCTGGAGGTTGCTCTGCAATCCCAAGGGTCCTTAGAACCTGCTTCCTCTGTGCTGATTCTCTTCTACTTGCTCCTAGGGATGTCTTTGCTTCAGGCCTGCTCCAGCAGAGGTCACTGTCTCAATCCTAATCTTATGAAGGTCAGTGCCTGGGGCGTGCTCAGGCTGAGGTCACTGACTCAGGCCTGTTCCCACAGATGTCCCTTGCTTGGGTCTGTTCCTATGGAGATTTCTGTCTTGGTTCCTCTCTAGTTCGCAGAGGTCTCTTGCTCTGACCTGCTCCCTCAGCGGTTGCTCCCTGTACCTTCTCCTGTAAGGGTTGCTGTCTTGTACTTCCTGTGGAGATTCCTATACAACACAGGCTGATGCTAGGACAGAAGTTTGCTCTCTAAAACCTGATAATGTGGCCCCATTGCCAAGAACAACTTTAATTCAGTTCATTGAATGTAGGGCAGTTGAGCTGATTTGTGCTTCAGACCTTCACCCCTACCATCTAGTCATTGGCACCATAAGGCTACAGAAAGAGAAACCTGGATACCAATTCAGCCACAGAAACCTAGGTCTTCAATCTGCCCAACCTTCAAGATGTGCTGGGGTAATAGTGGTACAGAACATATGGGAGTGGCCAACCAATGTTTAATTTAATTTGAGGCCCATGAGCAGGTGCCCATCTCCTACACTTCCTGGATGACCAGAAACCAGAGCCTGATCTGTCCAGAGACAGGGTAAAACAAACCATGAGTGACAAAAGAAAAAAAAATTAATGAAATGACTCTTAATGATATTCTGCCATATTCACAGATCAGTGCCTTGTCCAGTCATCATCATCCTCAGAGTTTTCCTCCAGTAACCGATGTGAGAGGGTGTAGAGAACCAGAACCAGATGCTGTGTGGGAGAGATTATAAATTGCGGTCTCCAGTTTGCTCCCATAAGAGATCAGTGATACCTGTGGAAGACAGGAAGGGAAGACTGTAGGAACCAGAAGGGATGGGAGGTATCAGGATCTGATAGCCCCACTGAATCAACTAGCAGGGCTCACATTGGCTCACAGAGACGAAAAAGGCAAGTGCAGGGCCTGCAAGTGTCTGCATTGCTGAATCTTTTGCTGCTCTTGAGAATTTTCCTTTTGTTAAGTTGTGTTGTCTAGCCTTGATAGGAATGCACTTCCACTGTGTCTTACTGTATCTTATTTTGTCCTGTTTG
The DNA here is from genome assembly GCA_028555095.1 of Dicrostonyx torquatus. Classification (NCBI taxonomy): domain Eukaryota; kingdom Metazoa; phylum Chordata; class Mammalia; order Rodentia; family Cricetidae; genus Dicrostonyx; species Dicrostonyx torquatus. Next base: position 11,314,634 of record JAQHUG010000030.1, read on the forward strand.
GCTACAATCTCTTGAAGGCCTGTCCTTTTCTGAAGAGGAACTGGAGGAGTGCATCTTACAAAGAGAGGAGGCAGCAGAGAGCAAAGTAGTGTGAATGGAAGAATTTGAGATGTATAAGAGAATAATCTATTTTCAATAAAACAAACAATCACAAACATGACATATCTTACTCTCATTACCCTGAATACATTTAATTAGGTTTAACCTTTAAATGAATGAAACATTACTTTAGAATTTCTTTGATGCATCATAAAGTATTTTGCAATCAACAAATATCTTATTTAAGCATCATCCTGAAGTGCAGAAGAGATTCTTTATGGTGAATAACATTCATTGCTCATGCCAAGGACCACAGGTGGGTTCCAAGAGCACTGATTTGGTGGCTGACAAATGTTTATACTTATAGTTCTCTGTTATATTTATTCCCCAATGCATCCATTTATTTTTTCAGGAGTAATTTTGTGTAACCATGCTTTTTTTTCTTCTTTTATTTTTTTCATTCAAAAATTTACACTTTCTCCCCTTATTATCCCAGTACCCTGCTCCCCCACTACCCCTCCTCCCTCCCCCTGCTTCCTTAAGAGAGGGCAGGGTACCCTGCCCTGTGGAAAGTCCAAGGCCTTTATGGAGGCCCTCCCCCTCCATAAAATCACATAGGGAAGTAAGTCTTTGATAATACTATGATCTATGGATTGAGATTACCTTAGCATTTTTGTACAGTATTAATTCCCCACCAAAGTGTTTATCACTCAGCTCTCAAGCTTCTTCATTGATCATGCATGTCCTTATGTCAACAACCCATCATCCTGACTGTGTAGACTTAGAATCAACTTTCAAATTGGGCAATTTGAATCTTCAAACTACTTCTTTTTTTATTTTGTATAATTAGTGTTTTTTCTTGAAATATATACTGCTAAAATTTCCCTATGAAGATCTCAAAAATTCAAGGGGATTTTCACTAAATCTATAAATCAATTTCTGCTTCATGACAATTTGCTAACTCTATCTTCTCTAATCCATAAGCATTAATTTATCTTAATAGTTTTATGTGGTGTTTTTTTGTGGGAAAAGGTGATATGTTTAAAGTGTATATTGATGTTTGAATTCCTTTGTGAACTAGGAATGGTCAGTAAGTATTCACACAGTGAATTATGATTATGTGGAAGTGATTTTCTTATGAATCCTTAATTCTAAGTTAAAATTTTCCAAATACATTCTTCTGTTCTATATTTCTGTCTTATGTGTCTGTCATTAAAATTAAATTTAAATATTTTTCTCTGCTACTAGTTTAAACTTAATTTTAAAAGTAGGAAAAGAAGCATAGAAAACCAGACATGATATCCTTTTTGTGATTATACCAGAAACTTAATTCAAGGTCATGTATGAAAACAATAAAAGTGTTATCTTTATAAACAATGTTAATTGATCTAACTTAAGTAGTTTTCAAATGTAATCCTTGCACTGTTGAAAATGATGCAGAATTGTAAGCTCAACACCATGAAACAAAAATTTCCTCAAATACAGAAAAAAATTAAGTGGCTTAAAATATTAAAGTGAGGGTACTGACTGACCAACTATGTTATACTTACAGTTTGTCATATGCAATGGGTTCCTTTTTATTTCCTCCCATACTCACATTGAAATTTATTTCTCCCTGAAATAGTATTAATAGATAACTCAACCAGAGGGTTCTGCTTTTGCACAGGGATTGATGAAAACATCAGAGGAGAAGGTACCCTTAAGAAAAAAGAAATGTTTTTCTCTCTGTATGTTCCTTTATTCACTGTCAGTTACCCATAATCAGTTATTCTGTGAAACTGGAGCAAAACAGCCCAAACTGTACACAACAGTTAAGGCTAAATTTCAACTTGTCCATGGGGCCTACTCCTATACATAGAGATGTAAGTAACTAACTATTGCTGAGAGAGGTAGAATTAGTCTTTCCCACTAATGAGTTATTAGCCTTTCCCAGGGATTAGATATCTAATTAGGTATCCAATATCCAATAGTCAATCATTCTTGAAATTCTGTACATATAAGCAATTCTAAAAGGACTCAGCAAGTTGTCTTTATATATTTATGCATTTGTGTGTTCATGCATGCTCAAAACGATACTATGCTAGAAAAAGAGCCCATGACTTTGAGATTGGCTAGGGGGAGATAATTGGAAATTAAGGGGGGTTGGAGGGAAAGGACACTGGGTTAAAAAGAGGAACTAATAAAATTATACTTTAACTGGAATTCTAGAATTCCTAGTATCACCTGGAAAGAGAATCTGAGTAATAGTCCGTTTACAGCTTGGTCTATTGGTTTTATCTGTTAGAAAATGACTTACTTGCACTAATTGATGATAAAATGCATCCTGAATGTGGGTGGTATTATTATTAGAATAGAGAAAGTGAGTACCAAACACAGAAGGAGAAATGGGCCTATGTGCTTTGCTCTTGATGATGGAGATGATGTGACTAATTACTTTGTGTTCCTTGCTGTGATGAAGTGTATTAACCTTTCTCCCATTTGTGATCAGGAGATACTCTAAGTTGCTGCATAATGAATAGAAAGTGGCTGTTTAGGCCGTGCATTGCCCTACGAGATTCAGATTTTTGCTTCATTTAAAAAGTGAAGGATAACTATAAGCCTTTGTAGTCCAAGAAACATCTGTCATTGACCACCCCGTAGACACAAATAACTTATTTCTGGCAACAGAAAAGAAGTCATTCTTTAAGTTAGTTTGCGATAATGTATATATGTGTGTATTAAAATCATGCCATAACAAACAGGTACAAAATACTATTAGGCAAACCAAGCCAAGGAAAGTATATAATCCTTATCTGTGCTCTAGGACATGACAGACAGATAACATGATGCTGAGGTGCTCCCACACCAACATATCATGGAATATACAGTGTGTGCTTTAAGGATTAGCAAACAGAAAACTCTCCAAGTACCTGGAATATTGGTTTGGCTTGGTATCATGATGCCGGTGCAGCCTCCTTGACTTCCTGCCTATTCACCTATTCTTGGCTGCTTAGATATGTAAACAAGCCTGCCATTTCTGTTCTCAGACCTTACTCCAGTTTTTTTGTTGTTGTTGTTGTTGTTGTTTTTTTAACTCCAGTTTTTTAGTTTGTAGTTGAACTCTGCCACTTCACTCTCAAAGCCTGACTCCAGTAGGTCTAGCAATGGTTCTCACACAGCACTGGTCTGATTTGTTATATTATCATCACTGGAGACTTTCTGCTCACTTCTGAAATCATTTGAATTGTTTGCAGTCTCTTTAACTTGTATTTATTCCATGAACTACATATTCTGATAGATATAGAGGTATGTTTACTGTGTGCCTGAATGATGTGTCCTATGAAAGTTAATTTAAGTAACTAAGATTGGAACTAAACCTTCATCTCCTTGGCCAGACGACATAATCCTATTCATCTATGTTCCTGTCATCGCAAGCTCACAATACTCCTCAGAGTTGCCTTTGGTCAGGGTATTTTATTGCAGCAACAGAAATTAAATCAGGAAGCAGCAGCAGCAAATCTGTGTCCTAAACCACATTCATTTGCTTATTTTCTTCTTTGTGTGTTTTTATTTTTCCTGACTGTCTTCTATGAAAGATTTGTTGTGCAATACTTAGACAACTGGTAAACCTCCTCTGAGAATCAGCTGCATGCTGTTACATGCCATAAATAACAATAAAACATAGAGATAACATTGCCAATTATACATTTATTCAAAATTAATATTAATGTGAATGTTTCATAAAGTACATATAGGTTAATTATCAGAATCAAATAAAGATAAAAATACTAAATTCTGTAGCTTACAGTAAAAATCAGTTGAGTCTCTCTTTGCCCTGTTCTTCATTTCAGCAGAAATAAACATCTTCAGTTAATGTTTATTTACATAGAGAAAATAGACATGCATTTAATCTGACTGATTGATGAAGGGCAGACAGGCAGTTTATAAATAAGTGGTAAATGTATATGGATAAATATGGCATAGTTCATCATCAGTGATGAAATTAAATTTGGCAAGAGATATTAGATGGTCTGGATTTTGACAACGGGCTGCAGAACTGGCTTTCCTAAAGGCCCCGCCAGTGTCTTCATAATAATCTCTGTAATTCTTTCCAGAGCTCAGTACTACACCCAAGAACACCTGACATTATTTCTTAAAGAACTTGCAGGCAGATGTCTTGCTCAATTGTGAGTTATGTTTCTGAAGTGCACACCATGCTTCCAAGAAGAAAATGCATTTAATGTGCTTGTAGAGATAACTCTTATCCACTGTATTAGAATGAAGGTTCTTGCTAATGCATAATGAACCTATCCAAGTCAACCCTTAGTGGGAAACCACATCCTTACAAATACCCTAGTCACTGGTAGCGCTGAGCAGAAGAGTTAAAAACATTTATAAAGCATATTAGCAACTGCAGATGGAAACAATTTTCTATATTAGCACCTGTTTACTTTGTCATCTTAAGCTCTGAAATCCAGCATCATCTGCTGGTAATTTCCTTTAAAACATGCTCAGCAAAGTGACAAGTTAGAATTAATAAATAAAAGATAACTGCATAATTTAGAGAAGAGTATTCCCTTTATATTTTCTTGGCTTTTTATACTAAATTCAACACTCTACACTTCTCATCATGTATACCTTCAGCACTTAAAAAAATTGGAACAAATATTTTTTTTGAATTTATTTTAAGTATTTTTCTTTAGTCAGCATTAATATTTAATTTCTAAAAGTATCATGTTAATATCAAGTTTGATTAAAACATCATTTAAATAAAAGGGAACACAAATGGACCATTGTTAGGCTGTATAACCTCACATACCAAAAGAGATTTATAAGTCATCAAATTCATATTCAGACTTGATCCTGCTCATTCTCTGCCATGTGTTTTTGAGCTATAGCTTCAAAGAAAGGGCTTCCTTTGAATATTTTCCATAAAAAATCACATTTTCTGATTTTACTCATGGAAAAGTTATTTCCTATGTATCAGCATACTGTCCCTCCCATTACATGGGCTGAGTGATTTATATTCAAGGGAAAAATGCCTTCTTCATATAGCAGCCAATGTGAATGAGATATCTTGGTACCACATGTGTATATCTATGCATATGAACTTTTTCACATTCCCAATGCCAGAAAAGGTGAATTGCTATCAGCACTACCTTAAAGACTCTATTTCCATTTCTATACAATCTCGCTTCATTTTGTTTTATAGGGTATTCAAAATGAAAATATTTTTCTTCTTTTTGCCACCTCATACATTTAAGCTGCATTTGTTTGCTGGTAAAATTTAAACTTGTGATGAAACATATACAATATAAAATACTAGCTATTCTTATATGTACAATTTCATTACATATATTTAAATTATTGTTCAAATCTTGTCATCACCTATTCTCAGAATGTTCTCATCTTCCCAAATTCAAATCCTTTACTTAATAAACACTCTTAGGTTTCTGGGGTCTCACCCTTGGAATTAGCCATCTACTTTTTGTCTCTACATTTAAGATGGAAAAGTTTTCAGTGTTTTGGTCAATCATCTTTATGTTTCAACATTTTAAAATTGGTTGATTTTTAGTTTATAAGACATTATGGACTATCTTCATATCATTCTCATTTGGTCCCCACTACAACTATTCTCTTCTGTTCTCCAGCTCAAATTTGTTTTTCTTTCTTGCCTTAGTGCCAATTATTTTCATACTTTATGTAATCTTTTATTTCTTCTATACCCTCCCCACTTAAAGTCATCCAGTTTTGTCTTATGAACCCTTTCTTGTTTAATGGCTTATAAAATCAACCATTCACCTCCCATATGTATATGACATCTATACTGAAGAAAATCCAAGGGATAATTTTTAAGTAGCTAACTTTGGTTAATGTAGTCAGTGTTTTTTGTTTCCATGTTAACTCAAAAAATAGGCAATTTATAGCTCCATAAATTTACCTTCAAATTCTTTTTTCTTTCTTTTACTATTATTATTTTTGTTATCAATGTAGACATAACTGCTCTTTTTTGGTTATTTTCATAGAATATCTTTTTCTAAATTGTGGTGTTGATTTGAAAGTAAAGTTCTTTTTATTATTTATATAACAGTAAAGTTCTTTTTATTATATTATTATAATTTTATATACCAATCACAGTTCCCACTCCCTCACCTCCTCTTGATCCCCCCAATATCCCTCTCAACACCCCTCATCCACTTCTCAGAAAGGATAAGTCATCACATGGAAGTCAACAAAGTCTGGCATATTAAGTTGAGGCAGGACCAAACTCCTTCCCCCATATCTAGGTTAAGCAAATTATCCCTCCATAGGGAATGGACTCCAAAAAGCTAGTTCATGCACTAGGGATAAATTTCTGTTCCCATTTCCAGTGGCCTCAAAGACTGGTGATGCCACAGAATTGTCACCCTCCTTTAGAGGGTCTAATTAGACACTATTCAGATTCTCCACTTGTTATTCTAGAGTCAGTGAGTTCCCACTACCTCCTGTCAGCTGTCTCTGTGAGTTTCCCTATCATGATCTTGACCCCTTTGCTCATATAATCCCTCCTCCCTCCTTTTCACTGTACTCCAGAAGCTCATACCAGTGCTTAAGCTGTGAATCTCTGAATCTGCTTCCATCAGTTGCTGGATGAAGGTTCTATGATGACATTTAAGATAATCATCAATCTGACCACAGGGCAAGGCCAGTTCAGGCACCCTCTCCACTATTGCTTGGAATTTTAGGTGGGGCATTCATTGCGGATTTCTTGGAATTTCTCTAGCAACAGGTTTCTCCCTAACCTCATAATGATTCCCTCTATCAAGATATCTCTTTCCTTGTGCTCCCTTTCTGTCCCTACTCCAACTCAACAATCCCAATTCCTCATGTTCTCCTTGCTCTCCTTCACCCATCCATCCCCTCAACCTAATTTACTCAAGAGATCTTGTCTATTTTCCCTTCCCAGTTGCATCCATGCAAGTCTCTCTTAGGGTCCTCCTTGTTCCATTTTTTTCTCTTCAGTTGACTAATATCCCATGAGAATCTTAGCTCTTACCAATTTATGGTTACTAAAATAGCATAGCAACTAATATGAATGAGCTAGTATCTCTGCAGTAATATATAAAGTACTTTGGTTATATGCCTAAGAGTAATACGGCTGGATCTGATGGCGGATGTATCTTCAACTTTTTGAGGAATTTCCACAATGAGTTCCATAGCAGCTACACCAGTTTGCTCTCCTCCCAGCAAACAATAAGATTTTCCCTTACTAACGTTTTCACCAGCATCTGCTGCCACTTGTTTTATTAATCTTGATCATTCTCACTGGGAAAATAAGAAAATTCTAAGAAGTTTTAATTTATACAAATATGAATGTATGGCTGAGTTTTTGAATAGTTTTTATGTGTTCCTCATCCTTTATGTATTCACCTTTTGAGAATTATCTTTTTAGTTCTATACTCCATTTTTATATGAATTATTTGTAAAATATAAATATTTCATTTTTTATGAATTATTATTTATTCTGCCTTTATTAGATCTTTGTATATTCTAGATCCTAATCCTCTATAATAGGTAAAATGAATGAAGCCTTTTTCCCATTCTATAAGATTTCACTTTGTCTGGATTATGGTGTCTTTTGCTTACAGAAGCACATTAATTTCATGAAAACTGATTTATTAATTATTGATCCTACTATGTGTGCTATTTGTTCCCTGTTCAGAAATCTCTTTCTTCCCAGTGAGTTCAAGTCAATTTCCCACTTTCTCTTCTATTAGATTCAGGGTATCTGATATCTAGTCTTATATTAAGGTACTCGATCCATTTGGAGTTGAGTTTTATGTAGTTGTTTTTTTATTATTATTTTTTCCATTCTTCTAAATGCAGCCATCCAGATTGATCGGCACCATTAGTTGAAGAGAATGTCTTTCCTTCTATGTTTACTGTTTGCATCTTTGCCAAAAATCTAGGTGTTAATGGGTGTGTAAAACTATGTGCGTGTTTTCAATTCTATTCCATTGGTCAACATGTCTATTTTTATATCAATACCATGCTCTTTTTATTATTAAGACTGAAGTACAGCTTGAAATCCAGGATATCAATATATCCATCTGCTCTTTTATTTTTCAGGAAGTATTTTTATATATCCTAAGGTTTTTGTGCTTCCATAAGTAGGTTAACTCCCAGAAAGCAAACACTGTGTATTTTATCTTACATATGGAAATTAGTATTTGTGCTTTAAATACATATCCCATTAAAATACTCATAGAGCTTAGCTAATAAGGGAGCAGTGGTGTGGAGGGGAATCTTCCTGGGAAGGGTATATAAAATAGTGTTTTAAAGGAAAAAAAGAGGAAATTTGAACAAGAGGATTAATAGAATAAGGGAAGAGAGGACATGGTAAAGGAAGGAATATGAGAAGGGATAACTAATACTGAAAGTCTTCTGAAAAATTATATGAATACCTAATTCTTTTCTGATTTATATACACATATAAAAGGCATTCAAATGGATTCTCCATAAGATGGGGAAGACAATAACCCAACTACACATCATATATTATCAGAGAAATCATTCAGTAAAAGAAATGGGTTACATTTATTAAGTAATTGATCAAAGGGTAGAATTGGCATCACCCAAACAACGTTACGGTGAGACCTTATTACTGAAGGTATCTCATACTGGTTGCCTAGAACACTGAACATTGTAAGTGATACTCAACTGACAGCTTCATCCTAACAGACTAGCTTTGATAGTGCCACCTGAGAAGACATGCAATCATTAATTGTACCAGACTATAAACTCTATTAACTATGATGATCGACTTCTAATGCAATAGTGACACAAATATTAGAGAATTAATAAAAATCTTTAAAATTGGCTTTTAAGTTCTCTTTATGAAATGGAACCTATACCTGATACTGCTAACAAGAATATGACTAGAATATGAGACTATATAACAGCTAGGTTATAGGACCAAGGGGAAAGCTTACTATTTTCTTTTATTCTGTTAAACGAAGAGTTATACAATGATTCCTAATGACATATTGCTATACAATAGGCCATTCATCTCTCATCAAAGAAGCTTCTTCTGAAGTAGATGATAATTAACACACAGGCCCAGAATTGAATAACATATAGAGAATGATAGAGAGGAAGGGCTGCCTTTATCATATTCCCTCCAATTAAAGTTTGGGTTCCTTGTTTAAGAGGTAATGGATTTTAAGAACAGAGGTTGTGAATAGTTGTAAGCAAAAAAGCATTTTTCAGAAACAACAAATGCACGCATGGACTTGCAGAAACTATGACGGTATGCATATGACCTACACAAGTTAAAGCCAGCATGGAGACGAGGAAATGGGTACAAAGTCCCACACCTAGCCAAAAAGCTGCTAACAAATAATAGCTCATGGGAGAGGAAAGAATCAGTTTTCTTCAGTGAAGCAGCAGTGATTATATCAACCAACCTCAAGTGCAGGCCCTAATCTCAGCAGTAGTTGAGCCACACAAATCAGCCTCCATGTTTTCTGATTAGCTTTTTTCTTTTCTTTTCTTTTTAATGTAGAAAAAGGACAAGAACTTAGGTGATAAAGGGTAGGAATGTGGAAGCAATTTGGGGGAGAAAAAAGAATGTAATAAAATATGCCTTATGGAATTTTCAAAATAACAATAAAAGTCCGTCAATATTATAAGTACAATAACACTTTTCAGATATTGAATCATGGATGTGAATTCCAAATAAACAGTAAAGTTACATAATAAAGAAGTCCATGGAGAATATGACACAATCAGTGAATCAGGATGTTCTCTAGAGCTTTTTGCCTGTACATTTTCCATGACTTCTTAAGACATTATGGTTAGGCCGGAGAATGATCTGAAGTATCCCTTAAAACAATGGGAGATGACGAACAATCAGGTTGATGATGAACCTGACAGCAGGGTTTCTAGAATCAGATAACCTGATTTATGAGTCTTCCATAGGCCTACCTAGAAAACTCAATAAGCTTAATGTGACTCCACTATGCATCAGTTCTCTGATCTACAAAGTGAGGATAATAGACATCACTTCCCCATAGGGTTACAGGGAAAATAAAGTGGCCCAGGTCCTGAGAAACTTCATTGTGAGACACACAGCACATGCTTAATGAATGCTTACCATTGTAACTGTTCTGAAAGACTCCTTGTTCTTTCCTAGGCTGGTGCATGCAAGTTCGTTCAAGATAGGACAAAACGATGCAGCCTATATGAGCACCACATCTTAAAAGGAGATTCAGTTTCTCCTAACACAAGCTCAAGGAGTCACTTCATATCAAATGAATTCCTCATATGCTTCTCTGAAGTCACTAGCTATGGAGACAAGATAGATACAAAAGAGATAAACATCTAGGTCATTCTGCCTGTTAAAAAGTGGGCAAAAGTTATATACACAGAAAGATTTATTTCTTGATTTGAGAAAAAATCTCTGTTAGGTAGATTTTTTTGTTAAAAATAATTAAAATAATGATTACTTTGAAAGTGTCTTCATTCTCCTAATACTTTTAAAATTCTTGTTGGTCTTGGAATTCTGTTGGTCGACGATGTTTCAAAGTTAATCTTTCGAAAAGTAGTTTTGAATCTTGTTTGTCTGAAGCTTTTCCTAAACTTAAGACATATAGATAATCCCATATTAGCTCCTATAAAGTTATGTGTGAGCTTCTGAGAAATGGAAGGTTCTCCTATAAAGGACTAATGTGGTAAGAAGTCTAGCATAGTAGATGAATTAGGGCAAAGTATAGAAATTTACTCTTTGTCCAGTCTTTGTGGGCATACTATACTGACGTTGGCATGTAGACATTATGAGAGCAAATGACCAGTCCACACTGTGGGCATGTGATTGCTGGCTATCTTAGATGCTTCCAACTAAATACAACAAATGCCTATGTAACTTTCAGGGTAAAAGGATGCTTCAGTTTCTGACCAAGATACCTGAGATCACTGAAGCCCAGTCACCTGCAGAGAGAAAGTATCTTAGCAAAAACTTACTTCAAATACCAGCAAGTCCATGCTGGTGTCTCCAAGTTAAAATAAGCAGTCTTATCAGTCAACATCTGTTTCCCGTTTTCATTTTTCCACAGGCCTGTTTACCAGATTTTTCATTGAGAGACTTCCCTGTGGAGCATAATTCCCTTCATTTTTACTCATTCATAAGATTTTTACATCTCCCAGCTGCAACTATTTTAAGCAAATTTCTGAGGGTTTAAAATTGAATGTGACTCATTTGACAGAAGCAGAACCATAGTGCGAAAACCTAGGCAACCTCAGTCCTTTGAAAACACAGGAAACTTTTTGGTATGAGATTAATTGGCAAAGAAACTGAACCATAAATTCTTCTCTATACTGAATAGTTTTAAATATATGAATTAAATGGTTATTCCACAAAACCAACCCAAGTCCACACAATTTTCTAGTGTGAGAAAAATAATCTGGACAAAGTAAACTCATCAGCTTCATACAACAAAAAATCAAATTGCTATTGGCAAGTGTTCCCATGGCAACTGCCTCACTAAGCAAACTTCTCTACAAAATATACAGCTGTTATCTTATTTTCTTTGCAAGTTCCCTTGACAAAGTCACAGGATAATAACTACTCACATTCATGTCATTAAAGTGGATAAAGCTCCCCTGGGTTTATGTGGCATATCTTTTAAATGATAACCTAGGAAGTGATCCCCACTCAGTTTTCTCTGTCTCTCTGACTCTATCTCCCCTCTCTCTGTCTCTCTCTCTCTCACTCTCCCTACATTAAAATTGTTCCATACTAAAAAAGAAGCATTTGAGTCCTTAGTATATATTACTAATAGTCTCTAAATATCACTTTGTTATTGTTATGTTCACTGATCAAGTCCAAGCAATAATGCTATATTCTTTATTTTCCATTGAATGAAGTGACCAAATATATTTTTTCTAATACATGTTTTCCAACATAAAAAAATTCTCTGTCAATTGGATCTTTTGTTTAAACATGTGTACAATGTTTAAATAGAGCATAACCATGACTGAACCTGTGTTTGAAACCATTTAATTCTGTGCTCACTGGAAACAGTAGATTCCAAATATGTGTATATAGGCATCAATAAAATCACTGAACTCATTTATTGAAGTTTCAGTAATTGAGAAGAGACAATTTTATGTTTTATAGGCTTAACCATAACATATTTCAGTATCAATTTTTGCTGTATATAAACCAGGAGAAAAAAGTTAGGCCAAGTTAAAATCCAATGAGATGCCCATGAAATATTTACAATAATACACCATTCTTTCAGCAGAATAAGAGTGGGAAAGAGACTCCTGTTACATATAGAAAAGCAGAAAAGAAGCAAGAGAAATAACACTTATTCCTCAAATGATAAGGTTGGGTTCAGTCTCACCATTAAACTCTGACATTTTCTACTGTTTTTTGATAAAACAGTGATTTTCCCCCTAGTTTAATTTCACTGAATTTGACAAAAAACATAGTTATCAGTGACCTTTACAACTGCTATGGATCTCAAAAAGATTCATTTTGACAATGTTAGAATAGAATATTTGTAAACGGGTGTCAAAAATAGCTTATTCTTACATTTTTTTCACAGAATTAAAGCGCAAGGGAAACCCTAGGTATGATGCATGACCTGTGTCAGGAGGTGGCTGTCACTTCCAGCCGAGCCAATTCTAGATGTGGATAAGAAAGACAAAGAAAGGACATTTTTTCCCTCAATAGGATACCTAGTTCTACCAGCCACCTTCACACATAAATTTAGTATGGACATTATTAGTTTGATTATATTATCAAACAAATAAGTAATATTTTTTTCAGTTGACTTTTCAAGTTACCTTTGTCTTAGTATTACAAGGATGAAGATAATATCATATTGCACATGGAAAACAGATTTACTTTTAAATTCATATGCACATGGTGTTACTTATGTGTAATCACATATACTCTATTCTTTATGGCTAATAAAAAAGTTATAAAGATCTTTATTATACTGTAGCATTAAACAACAGGCAGAAAATTCATGGATCAAAAATAATAAGATTATTGTTTTTGTTTGCTTCTCCCTTCTTTGCTTTTTTTCTCCATCTCTTTCTTTCTCATCTCAGTTTTTCCTCTAGTCCCTCTTATCCTCTTTTTTCTCTTTACCCTAACCATTTTCCCCTCTTTCCTCCCATCTCTTCCTCCCTTCCTCCCCATTCCTCACCATCTCCTCCTCCTGTCACTCTCAACCTGTCTTCCCTTCCCTTTGCGTCTTTTTGACTTTCTCTTCTCTCCTCCTTTCTTCATCTCCTTCCCTTCCATTTATATAGGATCATAGGCAACACAGATTGGATTTAAACTCACTATGTAGCTAAGGATGATTTTTGCTCTTCTGAGACTCCTACTCCAACCTCTCAAGTGCTGGGATCAAAATGCCAGGTTTATTCAGCACTGGGACTAAATCCAGGTTCTTTTATTTATTCCAAGCAAACATTATCTTAAATGAGCTATGTCCTCAAACATGAATTTCATATGAAATTTTCTACAATATTGGGTGACAAATTTAATTAAAAGAACATTTGACCTCATTTCTTACTTCTGATGTATAAATGGCTGACACAATCAGAATTAAAACTCATTTACATCTTCCAACCAAAACGATGTTCAGTTCTTTGCTACCCTCCAACCTATAGCCTACATGAAATTATTCTTTCCATCTGAAATATTATTTTATTATTATTTATATAATGCACTTCTAATATTTTTATGTCTTTTACCTTGAGATTACAACATGATTACATTATTTCCCCTACCCCAATCATTCAGCCTCAGCTGACAAAACAGTTCCTACCAACTTGACTACAAACACTTATTGTACCAAATCATTTCTTTTCAACACCTCAGCAGGGGGAACTCTCTGTCATATTAATCATCATAGGTGTCTGACATAGTTCCTTTTCTCATATAAAGCTCAGTAATATAGATTATCTGAATAAGAATGCAGTATTTCAATGGTAACTCAGAAGAAATATGTTGTAGAAAGCGTTATTTTTCTTGTCTTTGTAATATATTGTATTTATGTAGTCAGTATTTTTGTCTCAAAATACATGTTTAAGATTTAATTTTCAAGAATATGGTATCATGAAATTGTCCCATAAATTGAAGAAGATAGAATAATCATGAGTGAGATTAATTATTTTATGAAAGAGATCTCAGGAAAAGGCATTGTGGTTCAGTGTGGTAAGAACACTTGCTGTGAAAACATGAAGAACTGAGTTCAAATTTGCAGAGTCCCATAAAAAATACAAGATATGGTGATGCACACTGAGTAGGGCAAAGGTAAAAGAATAGTTAGGTTTTTTTTTTGTGTGTGTGTGTGTGTGCATATGGTCACTCATCTATGCACTCAGATGAACAAACACCACACACAACCATACACACACACACACACACACACACACACACACGCACACGCATCCTTACTGAAACAGGAATGTTCTATAGATGTCTATCAAGTCCATTTGATTCATTACCTCTGTTAGATCCTGTATTTCTTTGTAAAGTTTCTGTCTGGTTGACCTGTCCTGTGGAGAGAGAGGAGTATTGAAATCTCCTACGATTAGTGTATGGGGTTTGATGTGTGGTTTGAGATATAGTATTGTTTCTTTCACATATGTGGGAGCTTTTATATTAGGGGTGTAGATATTCAGGATTGAGATTTCTTCTTGATGAATTTTTCCTGTTATGAAACAGGAGAAAAGAAAATCACACTAAGAGCTTGGACCTCTCTTCTGCCATGTAAGGATAAAAACACAAACAGAAGGAGATGTCTGTGTGTCAAGAAGTGGTCCTTTTCAAATACTATAACTCAATGAATCTTGATTTTTGGATTTTCTGACTTCAAAAACTGGGGGAGGGGAGGAGTATATTTTTTTCATAAAACCGACTTGATCTTTGTGGCTATAGTGGCTCAACTAAATCAAAATAGTTAATAAATGATAAATGACAAATCAAAATCAAAGAGCAATTCCAATTCATAAAACAGAAAAATCAAAGCCATACATCTACTTTTATTATGTGAAGTGAAAGAATCTGCATGTGAGATAAAATATGAGAACTGAAGCTGCAGAAGACACTGAAGTCCAGTGCAATCAAGATTAACTGCAGATGTGTCTGGGATAGGTGAAGAACGCCTACTGTAGAATGGAAACAATCAGGAAAGATAGCCTGGATTCTAAATCCATAGAAATTTTGCTATCTGTGGTTTATGGTTCCTGGAAGAGATGATAAAGTTCTAAATGTAAGAATAACTCCAACTTCTTAATTTGTAATTGTCTCCCCTAAGGGAACAAAGTCTCGCTGAAAGCAGAGCCTGGAACCACTGAAATCAAATAAAATATAGACCCCCTTTATGATGTTTTCTCATGAACTACTGTAGATGGGCAGGCACATATTTAAATATGCTTTTTTACATTGCTTACTTACAATGCAAAAATGTGCATCATTTATGGTTTGCTTAATATCTTTAAATGAATTTCAATGCTTTTTTATATAAAATTGTTTATTTCTAAAGGGAAACTAAATACCTGTTCAAAATTATCCCTTGGAATCTTGATGCCACAAGTTATTTTTTAAGAATAATATTTTGGCAATATTTAGCTTTCTCATAATGAATATTGGATGTTGAATTAATAAAATGAACATAGTTAAAAATACAGGTTACCAGCCTTAATAATTTTATATAATGCCCAATACAGTATCAAATTAATCATTAAACAACTGTAACATCAGTAAGAGCTTTTGATAGTGATAGTCTTTTAAAATATTTCTGGTTACCTATATTGCATTTAAGTACATGTTTTATCAATTCTAGAAAATCTTCATAAATAGACATTTGTGAAATTATAACACTACCCTAAGGAGAAATTAACCATGAATTAATAACCAAAATACCATAAAAATCAGACAACTGAGATCTTTTTTTAGAAAGAAGTTTCCTGAACTTTTTTCCTATTTTTAGAAATAGGAATACATTTTTATAATATTTATGATAAGAAAATTTGTGTTTGACTTTATACTATGTTTTGCAAAAAAAATCTATTCAAAAAATATACCATGATTTGTATGTTTTAAAAGCAAGCTAAGTAGTTATAAAAACATTAGTATGTTCAATATGATAATGAACTCATGTTAGCCATATCATTGTTTTTAATTTCAAAGTATTTGTGTCTGTGTGTGTCACACACAATACAGTTGACCTTGAATAGCTGAAGAGAATTTCGGGTGTCATGGAGCCAAACAAGGGTGGTAAAAACAAAAATGGGTCTTCTGGAAGAGCAAGTGCTCTTAAATGCTGAGCCATCTCTCCTGCCCCATCATTATCTATTTACATAGGAAAATTCATTCAATGCAAAACATTCATGAAAACAATACACATAGCATTTACATCATCAATTACCCTAAAAGAAAAGATGAAAATACTTCCATAGGCTGTAGGCACTTTCATTTATGTTTTAAAGAATTTTTAACATGGTATATAGGGTATACACCATGGTATATAAATTCCCAAGGCAGCACAAAATGAACTGAACATTTAGATTAAATCAAAGAGGAAAAAGATACTTGGTTTTCAAAAAGAAGTTTAGTGAAAAATGTTCTCTTGTGCAGAGTACACTGAGAGACCTGTATATATTTTAGTAAGCACCTTTTCATTCAGAAAAAAAATGAATATAAAAACTAACCCATAGGAACTTAGTCAATACAGGCCCAAAGACATTCAGACAGTTATCTGTCTCAGTACTTCTCAATTCACAGGTTTTCTTGTATAGAAGCAGGGAAAATATTTTTGGTCTATAGGAAATTATTATCATCAGTTATGTTGCCAAATCTGCATTGCTTTTTTGATCTATGTTGAAATAAATTCAGCCTCCCATTCGTATCAAGAGAGCAACATCTTTATTTTGGGCTAAAATATTTCAGGTAGACTTCTTTATATAATACAAGATTTCATTGTATTAATATTTGTCCTCTGCTGGAATACAAGGCATATATTCGAATTAGGTTATTAACATATTTATCAAAGTCTTTGTATTGTATGTTCATTTGAACACATATACCAACTTGGTATATGTATAAGTATTCAAATATCTCATCGCTGCTCATGATTGATGATCACTTGTTGAAATGGGAAGAATTTCAGACATACAGCTTTAAATGTAGTTCTATTATTGTGTGAGGACTGTTATTTCAAACTGATGTATAATCTGTTTTATAGGCAACTGTATTGTGTATTTGGTTGAGAAATGTTTTAGTGCAGTGGTCACTGTTATCAGTAAT
>JAQHUG010000030.1:11338787-11354280 GCA_028555095.1 Dicrostonyx torquatus
TTCGAATCCCCTTGATCTCCTTGTGTTGTTCTATATTTCATGTTTTCAACAACTCGGCACTCTGTGAAGCCATGCTATAAGAGAATATAAGTAATATTTTTAAAGACCCAAGGTGAAGTTCTTCACACAAAATTATGCTGTCTTAGTCAGGAAGATGGGTAAAGTACTTGATAGAAAAGAATGAAGACATAAGTTCAGGTTTCTGGTACTCTTATAAAATCAAGACTCAATAACTCAAATTTTTATAGAACCAATGCTTCCAAGGGAACATAGGTAGAAGACACAGGAAACTCAAGGAAAAGTGCTTGAGACAACTAGCTTCGTGTATACTCAAAGAGATGCCTTAGAGAAAGACAAGAGAGGAGTGTGCAGGAGACAGAGATGGTTGGAAATGAAGCAATAGTGTGTTCATACAAGCAAATTTGAATAAATTAAAAATTCAAAGTCCATGACAATTTTGTCCGAAAATAGAAAAACTCTTGGCCAGTGTTTGTAAATGATGGCATTTCTATTTACAAGGTTATCTAAACGGAAAATGGAAGATAATTAAAAGGTTTTCTTTTTCCTAAAATAAGCTAAATATTTAATTTTTTTGTTTTCAAACTGTATTTGACTCCTAGCAATTGTGTTGTTCATAAAACCATGGTGTTTCTTTTGCATTCTTTATCTGATAAGGAAGTTACATTAGACAAATATTTTAGATATTTAGAACTGATAGGTATAGAAAACTATCTATCTTTAACAGTTATAATGCATTTTATTTGGGAAATTTGTAAATCACAAAACTGATTTCATTTGCTAAACTCTTGTGTTAGAAAGAAATTATTAAATCTGTCAACAGATGTCAAATTCTACCATCTGACTAGAAAAATTATTTAATGTCATTAGACATGGATATTTTAATAAATTATATTCAAGGACCCACGAAATTTGTTTTCCAAAGAAAAGTAACACTTGATACAAGTTAAATATTTAAAGTTTTTATTCTTTTATTTTTAGGAAATACACATTTTAGGAAAATTTAGTGAAATGAAGCTTCTTAAGGACCATCATTTTATCATTCGTTGTCAGTGGCTGCTTGTTTGTTTCAGGCCCCCAGTCCTAAAATAACCACACAGAAACTTTATTATTACAACACTGCTTGGGCAATGAATTCACACTTCTTATTGGCTAGTTCTTATATTTTAAATTAACCAGTTGTGTTAATCTGTGTATCGCCATGAGGCTGTGGCCTACTGGTAATGTTCTGTTCTACATCTGTCTCCTACAGTAGCTGCATGACTTCTCTTTGACTCTGCCTTCTTTCTCCAAGAATGCAGTTCAGTTTTTTTCACCTAGCTCTATTCTCCCCTTTCCCAGGGCCAAGCAGCTTCTTTATTCATTAACTAATGAAAGCAACACATATACAGAAGGACTTCCCACATTAATCGTTTTGTGGAATTTATTTTAATATTTTCCTTTTTTAAAAACATTCTTTGAAAATTAAAATTTTTATTTTACTGTTTTGTTTTATAAATATAAATTTTGTGTATTATATTTTATGTTAAATTAATGGGGCTCATTTCGTAAAACTTATCCAATCTTAAAAAAAACATTCTCCCCAATACACTTTATATCTTTTATATTACATAGCTTTTATATCAATTTATCACAGCAGGGTTCCTTACCTATGCTTTAATCAACAAGCAGAACTCTGCTGCTTAAGCAGCTGCTCATATAGTCTCCTGTGTCATTCATACATGGTACATATGCGTCTACCAGCTGCTCATATATTCTCCTGCGTCATTCATACATGGTACATATCTGTGTCTGTTGAGAATGCTGTGGACTTGCTGAGTGGATCTGCTTATTCTGACTGTCCTTCTCTTTTCTTATTTTTCAAACAATCTTCTTTTACATACCAATCCCAGCTTCCTCTCCCTCCAGTTCTCACTCACACACACACACACATCCACACCTTCTCCCAATCCTACCCCACCCACTCTTCAAAGAGGGTGAGGCCTCCAATGGGGAGTCAGCGAAGTCTGTCACATCACTTGAGACAGGACCAAGGCCCTCCCACCTGTATCTAGGCTGAGCAAGGTATCCCCCCATGTGGAATGGACTCTAAAGAGCCAGTTTATGCACTCGAGATAAAACTGGTTCCACTGCTAGTAACCCCACAAACTGCCGGAGCTAAAAAACTCTCTTCACCTTTCAGAGGGCCTAATTCAGTCTTATGCAGGTTCCTCAGCTGACACTCCCAAGTCAGTGAGATTTCACTTGCTAGGGTCAGTTGTTTCTGTGAGT
This sequence comes from Dicrostonyx torquatus, assembly GCA_028555095.1. Lineage (NCBI taxonomy): Eukaryota > Metazoa > Chordata > Mammalia > Rodentia > Cricetidae > Dicrostonyx > Dicrostonyx torquatus. Next base: position 11,341,077 of record JAQHUG010000030.1, read on the forward strand.
TTCCTCATCATTGTCTTGGCCCCTTGGCCCAAAACATTATTCCTTCCTCTCTATGACTGAACTCCAGTTAGGTCCAGTGCTTAGCTGTGGATCTCTGCATCTGCTTCCCCTGGGAATGGGAAGTAGACAAGATCTCCTTAGTAAATTAGCAGTGTAGAGGGGAGGGGCAAGTATGGTTGGAAGTGGGGAAAAGGAAGGGGAGCAGAGAGGAGAATAGGAGAGATCAGGAAGGTCAATTGAGTTAAGGACAGAGAGGGAAAGCAAGGTAAAGATACCATGAGAGAGAGAGAGAGATCCATTATGGGGTTAGCAAGAAACTAAGCACTAGGGAAATTCCCAGGAAGCAACAAAGATGACCCCAGCTAAGGATCTAAGCAACAGTGAAGAGGGTACCTTAATTGACATTCCCCTGACTATGTCTCTTATCTGATACTTAGTTCTGAGCCCACAAAGCTTGGCTCCATTTGGGGGACAGCACCTTCCTCTAAGCATCTGTAATTCTCCTGCAGTTAACAAACTAGTCTCGTAAGATTGTCTTCCTGACAGGGAGAGGTGAGCAAGTTAGTTTGTTTCTACCTTTGTTGGTCTAATATTATATTTATTCCTTCCTTCCTGTCTTCTTTCTACTGCTTTCTTTTTCTTTCTTCTCTTATTGTATTGATCTCTCTGTCTCTGTGTATGTGTGTGTTTCTTATGTGTCTCTCTGTGTGTGTCTATAAATGTCTCTGTAACGGGATCAGCCCCATCTTCTTATGAATGTTGTATATTCACTGCTACTGAGTACAATTCCAGTACTCTTCTTCTCCTTTTCTTCCTCTCTGGCTTTGGTGTCTATCCTAATCCTACTCCTTTTTTTAGCAGACTGCCAACATTTTAGTTTTTACTGAACTGACAAATTCAAGTACATATTTTAGACTTTGGACTCGGCATTTAGGTACATTAATAAAGCAAAACAAAAGAAAATCACTTTCTTAAGCATTATCGATGGGGTGATTGCATTTATTGTATTAGTTTTTTAAAGTAGATTAGGCTGGGTTTTTCCTCTTACATTAAAAATGATAAATACTTAAATGAATGGCTCTCTATACTAGGAAGTCAAACAAGGTTCTGAAAGGACATAAAACTCCTATGCTTGAGCTGTCAGCAAGCTGTGTTTTATGTTGCTGTGTTGACCTTTGCCTATTTTAGTGATATATTTGCTGTCATTGTTTTTGTTTTATTTTTGATTGATACTAACTATAGACAACATATATGATGCCAAATTGCTCTTTTTGAAATTGATTTCATTTATCAAAAACCTACTTGATGTGACAAAGCCTTTTCCTTATTCTTTCCCTAACTCAGTTTCTGCAACGTAAGTACACAGTGCACTATGTAAGTCAAGCATCTCAGTCTCTCTCAGTTGGTCACGTTGAGTGTATGTTGGTGAGGACATTCATATTTTTATATTTGTTGAACATTTAATGCAACTTATTTCAACTGTTTTCACTCCATTTTCCTTAACTCATCCCAGATACATCCACTCCTTTCTTCTACTACAGCTTTGTGTGTTCATTTCTCTTAACGCCATGGAGATCAATTTGTGCTGCCCATATACTCTTGAGCATGTGACCAGTCACTGACCCATGATCAACTTACCTGGGATCACACCCTTAAAGAAATTGGACTGCCTATCTCTGAACACTTATGAGGCTTCATGAAACTCTACCAGATCTTTGCTGGGAGTTTTGTCTGTCTTGAGCTTGCACAGGCTTTGTGCATGTTGTACAGCAAATAATGAGCTGTCTCCCTCACTCCCTAGTGTAATTTTCACGTGGATTTGCTGCTGTTGCCTTCTAGTGTAATCTTGCCTGCTTGTGTCTCTTTCCACTGACCATTTTTTTCTTATTTACCTAGATGCATTGAGCTATGGAAAGTTTGCCTACAAAAACTCCCAAAAGCAAAAATTCTCTTCTTCAGACTAAACCACAATTATTTATTCCTGTTTAAAGGGGTCTTGTGAAATCTGATGTCTGAAATGTATGTTTGAAATCTATGTGCACTCTGCCACAGTGAACTAAAAACAATAAAAATAAACCAATGGTGGGAAGACCAGAACTCTCACAAAGCTTTTGTTTTGTACTGTACCTTTCAGTGGAAACAGTCCATTGTCTTCTCTTTATACCTCTTGTGGGAGCTTAGTCTTTAGTGATCATGGTGAATGCTCTAAGCACTCTGCTGTCACATGGTGACACACTAGGACAAAGCTTACTCATTCTATTTAACAGATGTATTTGAAGCATGGCCACATTAAGTAAAATTCCTACCGTCTTGGAGCTTGTAATTGAGAAACTCAAGTCTTTATCTAATGAAAAGTTTAAGCTTACCAAGTCTACTCCATCTTGAAATAACATAAAATACAGAAAGTCAGTGGTGATGGGATCAAGTGCTTCCCAGACCCTTAAAGGGTAGGGTTCTTTTTCTAATTTCTTGGTTGCTTTTCTTCAGTGGAAACATATGCAGGTATTTCAACTTTATAATCATGGGTTGAGTAACTATCATAGGCCCTATTCTCAGTGGAGTATTATGGGATGTACAAATATCTCAAGAGGTAAGAGTGCTTGCTGCTGTTTAAGATGACTTCATTGCAATCCTAGCACCTACATTAGGCAGCTAACTTTTGCCTATAAACTCAGGTCAAGATGCCAACTTCTTGGCCCCGTGGTTCCTGCATATACACACACATACATACACAAAATTAAAACATTTTAATTGACACGTTCATCTGTGACACTGTGCTATGAAACTCAGTGATATACTTGGTATTTTTGTTATAACTTGAATTCTAGTTTTCAATCATCATAGTTTGGAAAAATATCTCTGATGAAGGTTCAAGTATTATAGTCATAGAGCTCATCATGTATAATCCTATAATTTGATAATTTAAAATGAATCACAGTCATTATAGCATTTTTATATTTAGGAGACTGTAGTTATAATTCTGCATATAATACAAATCTGTTTCTTTAAGTGTCAACTCAAAAGAAGATAAAGAAAACAACAGTGTAGTGAGTGCTGAATGGTGGTTAGGCTGGGCATGCTCAGTAAGGCAAATAAGAAAAACTTCTATAGGGAATTGATAACTGCAAATAATAAATGATGAATATGTATATTAATTTGGATAGAAACTTCAGTCTTGCATTTTTAATAAATGATACATCCTTTAAATATAACTTAGACATTAAAAATAGATTGTTACTCTTACCATTAAGATTTCTATATGCTGTGCTGGAGAGATGGCTCAGCGGTTAAGAGCATTGACTGCTCTTCCAGAGGACCCGGGTTCAATTCCCAGCACCCACATGGCAGCTCACAACTGTATGAAAGGGATTTGACAACTTCACACCAATACACATAAAAAGTAAAGTTAAATAAACCATAAAAGATTTCTATATGCTCACATGCTTGATTACAATGACTTTTTCCTTCCTGCCCCCTACAGTCATATTAAAAGGTTTTGAGTACTGTGAAATAATATTTTGTTTCAATGTTTTTGTGTGAGCCTGAGTAATAAGTTTGCAAAATTGTACCAATTTCCTTTTAAGAGCATGGTAGAGAAATATTTATTGATTAATGTCAGTTATTATTATGATCAAATTACTTCTTATAATTAGCCTTCAAGTTCATTCATTCCCAAATCTTAGTTAAAGATCTTCCTGAGGACAGAGATGAGAGCAAGGAAAAAGATATCTTGATTGAGGGAGCCATTGTAGGGTTAGCAGAATCCTGGCTCTAGACAAATTCCCAGGAATCCACAAGGATAAACCCAGCTAAGATCCAGCTGGATTGGGAAGAAACAAGAGAAATAAGCATAGGACCAAACTAGTCCCTCTGAACGTGGCTGACAGTTGCATGGCTCGGGAAGACTGAGGGGCCACTGACAGTGGCACCAGAATTTACCCATACTACATTTACTGGCTTTGGGGGATCCTATTCTCTTTGGAGGAATTCCTTGCTCAGCCTATATATAGTAGGGAGGGCCTTTGACCTTCCACAAACAATGTGCCTCACCCTCTCTGAGGACTCAACGGAGGTGGGGTGGTAGGGTGTGTGGAGGGAATGAGAGGGAGTGTGAATTTGGATTGGTATTTTTTTTAAAAAAATCTAATGAAAAAAAAGAAAAAAAAAGATGATCTTCCTGAAGCATGGAGATACTGCCAGCTTCTAAAGTCTACCATGGGTTTAAGTAACATGTTAGAGTCTCTTTCTCACCCTCGTGTCTCCCTATATGTCTTCAAGTCAACACTTCATTCTGTCAAATGCATAGCACAAGTGTTATCTGTGTCGCCTCCCCAAGCCCCAATGCTCGGGATCTGGGCCAATGGTGTGTTTTAAAGGCAGATGCCTCCAAATCACAGTCAGTTCTAAACACGCATCTCACTAGGGTCTATGCTCCAGTTAATTCCTCTTTAAGCCCAAAGAGTCTCATAGAAAAATATTAACACAGAAGTGAGGCAGAGGTTACCAGACCACTTGTCAGCCCAAAAGACAGTGACTCTGGCAATTAAAAGGGAAAACAAACATGTAAAACAAGCATAAGAAACTCCTGACTCAGTGTACTCAGCATTTCGAAACTGGCACCTCTTCCTGAAGGTACTTGAGTCACAGGAATTGATCGTCTGTATTAGAAATATGTGGGCTGGAGAGTTGGCTCAGTGGTTAAGAGCCTTGGCTGCTCTTCCAGAGGATCTGGGTTCAACTCCCAGCAACCACATGGCAGCTCATGCCTGTCTGTAACTTTAGTTTGTGGGGATCTGATATCACCACACAGACACACATGCAAACAAAACACCAATGCACATAAAAATAGATAAGTAAAATAATATTTTTAATAAGAAATACATATTAATTTCTGAGAATGAGCTGCTGACAACAACCCTAGAGGAAATGAATTTACTCCAGCAAGTCGGCATTGTGAGAAGTTCATGAAGGAATCACTTTAATCTCCTCATGCCCTTTCTACTTGTACTTTCAGGGCTGTCACATGTGAACATTTGTGTGTGTGTGTGTGTGTGTGTGTGTGTAGTTATGAGTATACATGCAAAGTTAACTAAAGAAGAAATTAATTTTAATTGTTGTCTTCAATTGTGTATCACCTTAATTTAGTGGTCAACTCTCTTCCATAAATGCGAAGTTCATGAATTTAGTAAACTGCGTGGGCATTGACCTTCTGGGATCTGCCTTTCTCTATGCCACCTTTCCTGGAGTTATAGATTTATGCTGCCACCCCTGGCTTTATATGTGGGTGCCGGTAATCTGAACTCATGTCTCATATTTTCACAAGAAGTACTTTACTGAGAGAACCATTCCTCCAACCCTAGAATATGACATCTTAAAGCATGAGAGAACAGGATAGTTGAAGTTGGGGAAGGACAGAAAGGAAGAGCAAGGAAAGAGACATCTTGATTGAGGGGGCCATTTGGGGGCTAGCAAGATACCTAGTACTAGGCGAATTCCCATGAACCCATAAGGATGACCCCAGTTAAGACTCTAAGCAATAACAGAGAGGGTACGTGAACTGACCTTCCCCTGTAATCAGACTGATGACTACCTTAATTGTCTTTATAGAATGTTCATCCAGAAACTGATGAAAGCCAGTGGAGAAATCCACAGCAAAGCACTTGATTGAGTTTCCAAAGTCCAGTGGAAGAGAGGGAGGAGCGACAACATGAGCAAAGGGGTCAAGATTATGGTGGGGATACCCACTGAAACAGCTTACTTGAGTTAATGGGAGCTCACTGACTCTAGAGTGATAGCAGGAGAACCAGCATGGTAACCAAACTAGGCCCTCTGAATGTGGGTGACAGTTATATAACTGGGATCACGGTGGGACCAGCATTTATCCCTACTGCTTGAACTGACATTTTGGAGCCCATTCTCTTTGGAGGGATACCTTGCTCAGTGTAGATATAGGGAGGGCCTTAGTCCTCCCTAAAGTGATGTGCTAGACTTTGTTGAGTCCCCATGGAAATTCTTACACTCCCTGAGAAGTGAATGGAGGGTGATGTGTGTATAGCGGAAGTGAAGGGAGAAGTAGGAGGGGAGGGAGTGGGAACTGGGATTGGAGTGTAAAATTAGAAAAGATTGTTAAAAAATTAATCAAAAAATTTAAAGCTTTTTTGTAAATAAGTATACATAGTTTTAAATACATCTATGTCATAGAAATATCTCTCAATTTTGGATCTATATTTCCAACTTAAGGAGAAAGAAACTATAGAATGTAGATTACAGCTTCTATTTCTGGAGCATCTTTCATGGATAGAAGGTTAAAAATAAGTTTCATGAAATATCGATTTTATTTAAAAAGTAAAAGTTTGATTTCAGGAAAAAATCTGATTATCATGATATGACAAAATTACAAGGAGATAAGATAGTTCACATTTTTTCATTTCACCTAGTTGGGGCTTCTGTGAGCTTATCTATGCAAAACCTTTATGCATTGAATCAACAATTGTTAAGCATCCACCATGCACTGGCCATTGCTCTTAGTTAGTGGATATATCATGACCCAATGAGGAGAATTAGTATCAGTTTAACAATACTGATTTTGATCTGTGTGCTGTTGTGGTTGCTCAAAAGATATGATTTGACCAAAGTCAAAATAGTGAAGGTTTTATCATCTAGATGTCTTAGAAAACTATAAAATACTATGTGTTTAAAATAGTATATGAGCTATTCTGATGATTAAGATGTATATAACATAGAAAGAACTCCATTGTAAATCTCCAGAAAACAATATTGTTTAATTTTATGTGCATTAGATTGATTAAAGTATTTATAAAAGTCAGGCCAGGATCTTAGTCAATTTATACCTTGAAATCATGAATTCCATCCCCAGAACATATGCCTTAAAAGGTCAGTCATGATGGCACATGCTATTAGTTCAGGAAGCAAAGGCAGGTAGATTTTGCAGAGCACTGATTGCAGTCTCACCTGATTGTGAGTTCCAGAGCAGTCAGAGACACTATCTTAAAAAAAAAAAAACCTGACTAGCACTTGGTGCAATGGTTTCCTTCCAGCCTCCATATGCATGCATGCACGAGTTCATGAAGATCCCTCACAACATGTGTTTCTGAACATTCATGAACATAAGCACAGCAAAGAAATATTCCTAAAGTCAATATACTTTCACATATATTGAAGAGATCAACTTGAACATCAAATTTTGTGAGTAAATACATGGAAAATAGCAGTATTATCAGTGTCTGGGACACTCAGGCTCTAGATGCTAATCTCTTAACCACACGTCACTCTTGGAGAGCCTGATGCAGGAGCTTTAAGATCAGAGTTTACCCTCCCTGTGTTGCAAGACCACCTTTGGGGAAAATAAAACAGCACTCGTAGCCCTATTTGTTCTTTATATTTTAATGCTCATATGCTGTTACTGACAGTTACTAAGATGTTTATTTAAGAAACATTAATAGTTGCAACCTTAGCAACACTCAAGTTCTTTGTATATGAAAGAAAATTAATTCATAATATTTATGACATAATTGTTTAAATTTTGCTAAGAGAAACATAAGGTATGCATTTCTCCTGCTATTTCATGGATAATCATAGAAATTTGAAATAGAAATAAAAAGTGATGGCTATTTTTATCTGCACAGTCAAATTTGTTGTCTGATGCTATGAATACAATTTAGAAGGGAAGTCTGACATTAGTCATGGACTTGTCTCAAGGGTATGTATTACAAACTACCACCTTTGAAGGTGAAGTATTGTTGCTTGACAAAATTATAACACAATGAAGAGAACTTACCAAGTCCAGAAAATTTTCCCTTGAGATCTGAAGGCAGCTACTGGGTAAGAATTTCAGGATGATGACAAATGGGGAAGAAAGCAAGCATAGTGTGACAATGGACCTAAGGGACTGGCATGACTGTGTGGGGCAAAATAATGACAGATTGAATTGAATAGTGAGTACAGTTCAGAAATTATGAATCACTTTTCTTACTAACAATTATGACTGGTAAGGAATGGTGAAACACACCTTTAATTCTAGCACTCATATGGAGGCAGGGGGATCTCTGTGAGTTTCAGTCTGGCTAGAGCTACGTAGTCTCAAAGAAAGGTTAATGAAAATTATGGATAAAGGAGTAAGTGGCCCCAAAAGACAGTAATCACTGGAAGTTTAATCTTTAAAAGTGGCATTTTGAGTATTTTGGATAGATGTTCAGATTGCAAAGGTAGGAAAATTTAAAGAGGGTAGTAAGGTAAATGTGCACAGTCCAGCCCTAAACCGAAGACATAACTGTTGCAGCTAAAATAGCAGAGGGTTGAGTAACATCATGGACAAATTTGAGAGATTTATGGAAGAAAAAAATCGGTAAGTCTTATCTATGGCAAGAAATGGAAAGGGAGGTGCAAAACTATTGATGTTGCCTATCTTCTGGAACAGAATACAGAATGGTGTTATGCAGGAGGGTTCTGAAGTGGTGGCAGTAGCCTTCTTGCATAAGCTTACAAGAATTTCTGGACCTTTAATGGTTTAAATGTCAGAGAGAATAATATATGTAGATATTTCTAAAATCTTGGACTACAACCCAAGGGCTATTACATTAGCAACAACATTACATCTTATCCCAGCTAAGATCACAGAATGAGAAGAACACACTCTGTTAGGTCTCTCAGCACTCCCACCATTCATCACCTTTCCACGTCAAGAACAAGCTGATCTATTGCTCAGATAATCAGATTCCTAGAAGAAGAATGGAACCCTTAAAATAATTCAAAACACTAACTTTTGTGGAAAGTCAGCTTTTGCTCTTTATCCTAAAACAATCTGCAAGGGTGCCACTGGCTTTTACTTCATTAATATAAATGCAGATCACTCACCTATGGTTCTGATTAGGGAAAAGAAATGACCATTTGAAAACCCCCTCAATGTTAAGTGTAAGATAAAACTCCAGTAAAACATTTTGAGTTTTGAAAATTTATTAAGAAAGACTAAAGAGCAGCAGCATAGAAGAAAGGAAGGCTGCATTCTGAAATAGAACAGTTGATAACAACAGGGGAAATTTAGCAAGGTTTTTGTCAATGTAGTTCCCCATGGAGCTCAAAGTGCCACTTAATGTCCCACAGAATCAACAAAGCTGCCTTAAATGTGACAAGTTTCTATATCCACTGCAGCTATAGTCCTCCCCAGGATGCGCATTTATGAACCTTCAGCAGGTAACACTTCTGCAGCCCTCAATGAAGTACACATAGTGGGTGATTCAGCTGGGTTCAAATAAGAGACATCCCTTCTGCAGATATTTACTCATTCTTTATAAGGGAACAACAGAGGGAAATAACAACCTGTGTCTTCTTTTTAACAGGCATTCTCTTTTTTAATAATTTTATTGAACTATGAATATCAGTATTTTCCTGTATGTGCACCACATGCTTGTCTCATGTTTCCATGGACCCAAAGGTGTCATCAGATGCCCTGAAACTGTAGTTACAGATTAGTGTGAGCTATTACATAGATGCTAAACATGGGTGTTCTGGAATAGTAGCAAATGCTCTTAAACCACTGAAACCTCACTAGTACCACAACTTATTCAAAGAATCCATGGAAGAAATAAATCTGAGAATAAATGGATTCTAACTTTAAGAGTAATGTTTCAGAGTTGGTCTTAAATGAATGACAATAATGACAATCTACATAACCACCTGTATCAGACAGTATTTTGTTGCTGGGACAATATACTTGAGAGAGGAAATTTATATATAGTTCATGGTCTTAGTGGCTTTGATTTACATGTGTCTGGTACATAGGACATACTAGACTGTTCATGTCATGACAACAAAGAAAGAGGGAGACATAAATAGGTATCAAAAGTATGCCCATCGTCACCCTTGTTCTGTACAGACTACTCCTTTTGCCAGCCTCTTCAGCTGTGAACTCACCATGGGTCAATCCATTGATAAGGTCATCAGCCTCATGATCCTATTACCTCCACACAGTGATCATTTTCTGTGAGAGAAAATTCATATCCCAGCTATAATACAGCTGTCGTGTGGGAGATATTGCAAAGCTACACAAATACTAAATGAGAAGTATAAACAGAATCCATTTTTCCGATTCTGATTACCAATCCAACACAGTACAAATGTCATAGTGTAAGAAATGTACTGCTCCACAAGTTGTATGGTTAAAGGCGCTACTGCCAGTTCCAGCATATTGCAAAACTTTGATGACATTTCAAGAATATTAGTAGCTAGAAAATGCCACCATATTTTGGGGTGTATGCCCAGACTTTCAGCTTTAATGCAGATCAGACCTCAGATCAGCTTCAGGAGTTCCCTAGAGTTCAGTTGGTTGTCTGTAAAATGATAGGAAAAATGGAGCCTACCACCTGACACCATTCTCAGGTTTAGCTGAATTAGTGAGTTTCTGTCTAATAGAAACACAAGGAAAGGAAATCTAAATTTCCCATGAACCATAATAAACAATGAAAACTTAGATGCTAAATGAATCTAATAGACTTTGATTTGCTGTGGGGCACTGATCTTGAACCCTGTAAATATTTATCTGTTGTATTGGTTTAATAAATCACAGATTGGCCAGTAGCCTGGCAGGAAGTATAAGCAGGGTGACCAGGGAGGAAGCAGAGGTAGGGCAAGAAGAAGAGAAGAATTCTGGGAAGAGAAAAGAGTCAGTCTGTAGTCATCACAGAGGAAGGCAGACAAGAGGAAGTAAGATGAGAACACCTCACTGATAAAGGTTACAAAGCCACGTGGCTAACATAGACAAGAATTATGGGTTACTTTAAGATGTATGAGTTAATAAAAAGCGAGAGCTAATAGGCCTATCAGTGTATGACTAATGTAGACCTCTGTGTGTTACTTTTGATGGAATGGCAGCAGGACCGGGCAGGACAGAAATCTCAGGCAACAAAATGGCGCAAACATGGACAACTGAATCCACTTAAAAGCTGAGAGAGGTTGGGAAGTAATTCTAGACACAAAGGAACAGAGTTAAGCATGGTTTCTTGTGAGCAGCATTTTCTCGGGTGGGCTATGTTTACTAGAGACAAGTATGTCTTATTTGAGATAGGCTTCCTGACTCAGCTTTAGCTGCAAAAATCTTGCAGCTCTTTTAAGAGGCCCTGCTACCAAACACTTAAATGTTGTTTATGAATAGCTGACAGCATGCTTCTTGGTGGTGGTAGGGAACTTGAAACCCCATTGCGTTGTGGCAATAAACATGACTCTGGCGGGTACCTCTGGCATGAGGCTAGACTCTCAGAAAGCTAAGGAATTGGGTGGATCCAGCCGTCAAAGCCACGGCTTTAATCTGAGCCCCATATTGCTTAACAAATTAAAGACCCATGTGGTCAGAAAAAGAGAGATACAGAAAGAGGCTTTCAGATGAAAAAGCCTCTAAACAATTTACAGTGTGTTTAAAATATATGTAGGTTTAAGAAAGAAAAGAAAGAGGATAAAGTCCTTAAAATAATAAAAAAGAAAGACAGTAGTTGGGTGTGTGGTGGCACATACCTTTAATCCCAGCACTTAGTGAGGTGAGTGGTGGAGACAGGAAAATCAACTGGAAACTAACAGCCCAACTAGCCTAGAGTACCTGGTGCAGAGAAATCTCACTTCAATTAGGTGGAAGGTAAGGACTTATTCCGGAAAGTTATTCCCTGACCCCTCATGTGTGTCATGGCATGTGCTTGCCTATATTCACACACTTACACACACTGAAAAAAAACTTAAAATGTCAAGATACAGATGATCCTTTGTTTTAATTCTGAAGATTGTGAAAGTTAAAGGAAAACATGAGCTTCTCCTGTACCAGTCCATACAAATTTAGTTGAATGGCATGCTTAGAGTAAGCATAGTTGTGTGTGATCTATTATAATTTCATATATTCTCTCTCTATAATGAGAAGAGTCTATTTGGCTTACTAACTTTACTGTGTTTTTTTGTGTACATATTTGTGTGTGTCAGAAAGTATGCAGAACAATACAGGGGTAGAGACAAAACATTCAGAATCTAAACAAAGGGAAAATTTACTTCAAAGTTAAATCATATCTTAAAATATTAGGAAAATCAAATTCCCATAAATGTTACAAACCTTTGGGTTTAGAATTATTCTCGCATATGATAAATATCTTTTATCATAAATATTAGTTTGTTCAAAATTAAATAAAAATTAAATGTCACTTTCTGCTATTAAATTTATCTAGATACTTGTTAAAAAAGCTCAACTATTTGAAAAAAGAGTATCTAGATACTGCTATAATCAGCTTTTTGAGAATTTGTCTTGAACAAATATATCTATGATGATAACTACATCTTAGCTAGAATATGAGCATACTTATCAGTATATTGGAAAAAACCTTCTTGCCAATCTAACCAATATGTAATTGTGTGAGTGAAATCTAGCATGCCTCAGGATGGAATAGTTTATGCAGGGATCTCATGACATTAAAAACTGCACTCTTGGATTGTAATCCAGACCAAGCAAAGCGATAGCAGATATTCAGTGGTGCTGGGATGCTTATATATTGGAGTATTTATTTGGCCTTTGGATTCCTAATTGTGTGTGCAAGACATGAGAAAACTGACGGGAGTTTAGGGAAAAGCAATGAAAATGATTAAGGGGCTGTTCGCATTGATTTATGAAGATGTGTTAAATGAATTCAGTATGAATAACTTTCCTAAGTGAGCAGCAGGGAAAAGCATAATAAATGTTTGCAAATATCTGTTGGGTGTGAGCATTGAAGAGAGAGATGGATGAGAGAAGAGAAGAAGATGATAAGGAATAATGACATAGAATTGTAAGAGTTCATAAGTAAAAAAAAAAAACAAAAAACAAAAAACTGTAGTCACTGGATGCTCCTGAAAAAAAAATAAGGCCATCAACGAAGAGGATAGAGATGAGCAGGAAATTTTCCAGGGTAGAGAGCACTTATCTGGGCCACAGTTCAATCCCTAGAAATTAAAAATCAACAAACAAAAAAATGTGGTCAGACTATTCTGATACAAGGCTATGGAAAATAAGTGTCAAAATGGGTACAAGCTGACTAAAAAATAGTAAGTTCAGCTCTAATAACTCACCTAAAACCTGGGTGTCAGCTGACTAAAGATAGTAAGTTCACCTAGGTTGTTTCCAGGTTCTGGCTATTACGAATAATGCTGCTATGAACATAGTAGCACAAATGCTTTTGTAGTA
>JAQHUG010000030.1:11355520-11369437 GCA_028555095.1 Dicrostonyx torquatus
TAAAGACAGGGATATGAGGATCGCTGGGGGTTGCTATTTATGACTCTCATTAATGTGTGAAGTATAAATTCATCGAGAAATATTTGAAATAGACTTCCGGGCTTCACATGCATAAAAATGCAACGCGTGCGCACACACACACACACACACACACACACACACACACACACACACACACCACCACCACCACCACCACCACCACCACCACTACCCTCACCACAAGAGAATAGACCAGTAGATTTCCTGGAGACTGTGATTCTAGCCTAATAAAGTGAGAATTATCAAGCAAAATAGCAAAATATGCAGCACAAATTTTTGCCTTTGTTTTCTTTTTTCCTGGTACAAAATCCAGTAGAAATTAAAAATATCTCTGCCTTGATTTTATGCCAACTTTACTGTTACCCTTGTGTCTTCCTATATACCCTTAATGAAATATGGAGAAGTATCTGCAAAGTTAGCAACTTTTGTGTAAAGAGCAATTGGTTTTATAGGGCTTATGTCTCCTGCTCCAGGGCTTGAGACAAATTAAATGGTTTACTTTCTAAGGCCACATCCTCTCTCTTCAGCCTTTTCCTGTTTTAGGTCTAAGTCAGGAAATTTGGGCTATCCTTGCCGCATTGTTCTCCTTAGCCCCTATGAAATAATTCTTTTATGCCAAAAAGGGGGTGGGTGGGTGGGTGGGTGGGAGGATGGGTGCAAATAATTAATGAATTCAACTGAGACATATAGCAATTAATTTTTAATAGAGCCTTAACAATTAGTGTTTTAACCACTATTTCAAGGGAAGCGAAACATTAGATTAGTTATGCTTGTAGGAAGTAATCAGCAAAGAATTACTCATTTTTAACTAATTATAATCGTTCCATTTATTTCTATTGGGCCTTTCAACTGAGAAGCTTAGCCTTCCTTCATATTGTAGCTGTGAATAGACACCATGCAATTAGAAAGCACAACCCTCAAAGTGCAGCTTCAGATTGATGTTCAACAGGAGAAAATGGTCATGCTAAAAGAAGCTACATCAACATCTACCACTTAAAAGAAAGGAAGAACGTTGGCTTATATATCAAGTATGCTGAATTGGAAGATTAATACATTCTAGATAAGGCCATAATAAATTTTGTTCTGATTTAAGAAGATATGTAGCTAAAAAGTTCATTAAATGGTTTATATTAGCCATGTATCCAGTAAATGACATGGAAGTCTGCATGTTGCCTAGTTATTACATTTTGTAATTTTGTATATTTACTATTTTTATTTTTAATATGTTTTATTAAATTTTTACATAAAGTATATTTTCATCATATTCTTTCCCTTTACACCACTCTTCCTATATTCTCTACCTCCCATCATTCTGAACTCTATGCTCACTCATACTCTCAAAAACAAGCAATTGAAAAACCTAATAAGACAACAAAACAAAAAGGACACAAAATCCCAAAATGGAGCCATGTTTGTGTTAGCCAACTACTGCTGTACATGATATTTATTTTCTACCAAAGTGGAGAGGAGAAGTTGTTTTGGTCAATGCTTTCCTACACAAAGAATTTAAGGCACCTAGAGAATAGCTGGATTGGGGGAAACAGCCTCTTTACAGGGAAGACCACACCAACCGGCAACTGGTCAGCCCTGAAAATATATTACAAATTAACGTGTAGCCTGAACATGCTTTATTTTGAATATATATGTATATGCATAGACATGTATGCATGTAAGAAATATTAATAAAATAGGAGACACTGAATTTCAAAGATCAAGACTATATTATAATTTCAAAATAGAAGAAGTAAATAAAAAATGCTAGTTCATGACCTGGGGGATGGCTCTTCTGTAAAGAATGCGTACTGTGCTTAAAACACCTAAGTTGGAATCCATGGACCCATATTTGGCAGCTTACAACTCTTAGCAACTACAGTTCCAGATGACCTGATTTCCACCCTCTGGCCCTCACAAGTGCCCAAACTCACGTGTGCCTACCCATGTAATGGCAAACAAATATTTACATAAATTAAAAATAAGTGTTTTAACATTTTTTAATGTGGCTGAACATTTTTAAAATAAGCTAAAAGAGAAAATGTATGCTAAGTGTATGTTTTGTTTAAGGGAATGATAAAAATTGTTTCCAAATTTGTTGTGAAACGATGGAACTATTGGAAATTTCTCCAACTGAATCAAGTCCACAGCCTTCAAGCATTTCAAGGCAAATAGAATCAGAATATGTTACATTAAATGAAAGCATAAAATGCATAAAATATGCCAACTGTCCTAGGGTTACTATTGCTAAGATGAAACACCATAGCCTAAAGCAACCTGGGGAGGAAAACGTTTATTTGGTTTAAACTTCCACATCTTTGTTCATCGTTGAAGGAAATTAGAATGGGAACTCAAACAAGGAAGGAACCTGGAGGCAGGAGCTGATGCAGAAGCTGTGGAGGACTGTTGCTTACTGGCTTGCTAACCCTGTTTCCTTATAAACCTAGGATCACTAGAACACAGATGTCACCACCCACAATGAAGTGGGCCCTCCCACATCAATCACTAATTAAGAGAATGCCCTATAATCTTGCCTATAGATGAGCTTTATGGAGGTATTTACTCATTCAAGGTTCCCATCTCCAAAATAACTCTGCCTTGTGTCAAGTTGACATAAATCTGGCCAGATTACCCACATGCTATCTTCAATGATTATTGTAATGTTTACAACTGTTGGTCTGAAATCTATATGACACTAAATATGACCTTTTAAATTCCACAAAGTATAAAACTAATTTCATTTAAAACCTTAGAACAGCTTATATGTTTATTCAGAATTTACCTTCTAATTTCCCATCACAGTCCAATTAAAATGATGATCTTTAGCTTCTGTAAAACATGCGCAATAAATTAGCATACGAATTTATCAGCAATCTTATTATTAAAATAACTCCTGGACCGAAAGCTTACCCACCTTCTAGTGTCATGAAAGCCTTCTTGGATCTAGATATCATTCGGTATGTGCCCATGAGTGGCCTCGTGGGGCTGTACACGAGCACATACAGCCATGTAAGCTTTGTAATAGCAGGGAGAATCTTGTTTTTTAATAACAATTGCAGTCAGCTGCTGAATGCACTCCCTTTCAAGCAGAGTGCCAAAGTTTTAATCATTTGCCCCAAATCAAAAGACTGGACTTGACTGCTTATTTCTCTGCTACCCTGTTACTATAAGAAGTGGGGTAAAGAGATCACTGGAAGATGCTTTCTGCTGGCCAAGTTTTAGGTTGGTAAGATATCCTATCTAAAGTAAATCATATGAGACCCATAGAACAGGGCAGTTCAATGTCTTCCTTTGACCTGTTTGTACATACACAAGTACACATACTGTTGATGCAGCTCACATGTAACCACATAGGCATATCATCCCCACACATACCCCATATCAGGAATTTATATGTGAATGCCAAAAATTACAGTTTTAATATTTCCAGTTCCTAATAGTCGCCCTAAAGCAGACAATCAGCTGCTTTAACACTCCGTTTAGAAAACAGTCATAACATAAATGAGGCCTTTATTGCAATGCTGTAGCTAAAATACAGTGATTATTACAGAACACAATGATTACTAAAATGCCAAAACTCATTGCTTTTTAATCCTGAAACTTCTGCATCTCTATTATCTTCATCCATCCTGTAGTGTCTTCATTTCTTTCCAATGCTTCCCTCAAATCAAAGGACTTAGTATTCATAAGCATGTGTCTTAAAACATTTGTAGTTTTCAGGAAGATTAGTATGTATCCCACCAGTTTTCAAGTCCTATTAATAATAAACGATCATTTATGTCTTTTTTTAACATTAATTCTGCCAAAGTCCTTTAGAAAGGAACAAACAAAGGACATGAGTTACAGGTTATATAAATCATGGCTGATAAACAAACATAAGTGTTTACCAGCAATTTTGGTATCAATGAAAATATCCCATATTTAGACATTTCAGCAACCGAATAAGAAAATCTTCTTAGTGACTAAGCTTCCTGCATTACAGGAAGCAGGGTTGTTTTACAGCATTTAATATATGTACTTACAAAATGTTGTCTAATGGTAAATATCATAAAATAACATAATTATTCATTATTTTATGCTTCCAAGAATTAGTATATTATATTCAGCCTTTTTGGTACAATTCCCACACTAAAAAAGAGGACTGTTAGGTCAGAGATACACTGTAACTTTTATTTGACCATTCTAATCTGTACACGTGTAATTAATGCCACATGATACCTCATAAATATATACCATTTTATTATATTTATTAAAAGTTTATACATCCACTCTAATTTTATGCACTTAAATGTATAAGTATTCAATAAAGAGAGACTTTATAATCTGAGGGATGACAGATACACCAACATCAGTTCTGTGTATGTGTATCCATTTGTATGCAGGTGTACATGCCCAGGGACGCCAGAGGACAACCTGGGGTGTAGTTCCTTAGATGCCACCGACTTAGGTTTTAAAGAAGTCTCTCACTTATATTCGTGATGTAGACTAGGCCAACTAGATGGAGACTTGCAGAACAGTCATGCCCCTGGCTGCTCAGAACTGTGATTACACGTGAGTCTTTTTATGTGAGTACTGTAGCTCTCACAAAGGTCTGCATGCTTGTAGGATGTCATGTCTCTGACTGAACCATCTCTGAATCCCAACATTAGTGTTTTGAGTAAAGACTCTTACACAGTGACTGAGCAAGTGAAAATCTAGCTATCAGGAATAATGTGCTTTGCAGCAAGATTGGAGAGCATTATATTCCTAACCAGTGTGTTTTGTTTTCCAGTCTCTGTATCAAGTGGTATTCAGCATGGAGTCCTATGGGAAGTACATTTCTACCTTTTCTTTTTCACACTATCCTGAGAAGTGCTGGAAGACAACAGCAGAAGAGCAATATATTCAGATGTTCCGTAGCAGAGCAAGGTGACCAGCTGCCTTTTCGCTTGCCTTTTGTCTGTCTTGGGAATCCCACTTTGTTCTGTGAAAATGCCCACAGACATTCTCAGGTTTCTGAAAGGGTTAGGTAGCAGTAGAAAGACCTTAAGCAAACATTAGAATGCTTTCAGGCAGCAGTACTCTTTGTTAGGTACAGATAAAACCATGTATTGTCTTGTAAATAAAAGCCAATTACTGCTAACACATCTCTGTGCAAAGAGTTACAGAAATGGAGACCACGCTTTGATGCCTGAGCCCAGCACCACTTACTTCCAGGTGGCTGACCATCTGCCTCCGGCTCCAGGAAAGATCACACAGGGACTGAAAGCAAGGCTTGTACAAAGGACACATGGTACTTATTGGTTTTGCTAGAGTAATAAGAAAATGGCTGTGCAAAGAAAAAAGACCATTTTCTTAGATAAAAGTATTTTTGTTGTTGGTTTTTTGTTTGTTTGTTTGTTTGCATGTGTGTTTTGCAAAAGTGTGCTGGCCATGTTGAGCCTTCTCCACCGTGATTGTGTGTCCTTGATCAGTGGACCTTCACTTTCGAAGAGCTTTCCTCTCTTCTCTGCATGCTATTCACTAAGTGCCATTTTCTTCCTGGATTTCACTCTCCAAATGATATTTCAACAACAATATGAGTCCACTCTTCTTTATCCCCTTCTGCAATAATGGCTCTTTGTAGAACCAAGCTGTTGTAGAACTTCACCGACATGTTCAGGGAGGCTAAAATAGAGTTCTTAAAATGCATTTAGCCATGCAAATACAGAACTTTAGCATCCTAAAGCATTTTAGCATTTTTAGATGAAAATTAAAAAGAAAAAAAAACAAGCAAAAAGAACTGTCTCTGTCTACCTGGTGACTTTCCGAAAATACACAGATTGCCTTCTTAAGGAAATTAGAAGCTTTAGACTGGAGCAATACCATATTTGGTAATGCTCTTACCTTTTCAGCATGAACCCCTGGCTCAAGATAAAAAATATTGAGTGTTGTGATACATGCTTGTAATTACAAGATTGGGTAGGGAGACACTGGTGGGATTCTGGGCCAGCCAGATGAGACAACATGTTGTACACCAGAGAAATGATAGACCTTGTTTGAAGAAAACTAGACACCACTGAGGGGTACCTGTAGTTCTTTTCTGGCATCACCTTCCAATTACACACCATGGCACATATATCTATCTCCCCACACACCTACCTGCAAATACGCAAATATTCACACAAACAACATAGAGAAATATGCTTTGGGAAAATATTCTTGTACAATGTAAAGACTGTCACTTTCATTGGTTTATAAAATGCTAATTGGCCATTAGCCAGGCAGGAAATATAGATGGGGTGACCAGTTGAGGAAAATTGTGAAGAAAGGCAGAGATGCAGTCACCAACCAGACACAAAAGAAGCAAGATGAGAATGCCATACTGAGAAAAGGTACAAAGTAACTAAGCTAAACATAGATAAGAATTATGGGTTAATTACAGTTGTAAGAGGTAGCTAATAATAAGCTGGAGCTAATAGGTCAAATAGTTTATAATTAAAATAAGCCTCTGTGACTTTTTTGGGACTGAACAGCTGTGAAACTGTGCTGAACAGTAACTTATGTTGACACAAATACACAGAGCAGAAACCTGTTTTAGGGGAGTTGGTTTTATTGCATTAAGGCAACTTGGAAATTTGTAACATGAAAATATTCTGTGGGATTTACTGAACTTCACAGGAGTAAAGTATATAACCTGACGACTAAAATATAGAGAAATGATTAAAAATAAAATTTAAATAAACATGATAAGGCATAAATTTCAAAACTATTAGTAATTAAAACAGTGTGGAGCATTCAAGATACGGATTTCATATAAACAACAGGACTTCAAGATTGGGACTTGTTTAGAGTAAATGCTTTGTGAAGGTGTGCATGGGTATGTGAGTGTGTTTTGTGTATGGGTGTTTTACAGCAATATGTAGCTGATAGTTGTTACCTGTCTCCTGTTTGATGGTAAACTTGTCTGCAAAAACTAAATCAGAAACATCAATAGGAAAACATAAAACCCCTATTGTGTGATATTATGTCCAAGTTGAAACTGTTCCCTCCTCTGGATTCATTTTAGGCTACCCTTCTGCTCTTCTCAACTAGTTAAATTAGTGTCAGGATCAGAGGTGGGGAAAGTTATAGAGACATGATGTCAAAAAGGAGCTCTTCTCTCTGGAGTTTATTTGAAACCTCACATCAACTGGGCATCAAGAATTTTGGCACACTTAACAACTGCTCTAAAGTTCCTGATTTCAAATTACTGCTTTTATATGAGGTATTTTTATATAAGGATATGAAAATAACCATAAACAGGTTTGTGACCTGTTTGTATGTTACCTCCAATAGAGTCTTACTCTTTTCCTAGACTCTTCATGGGAATCTCACAACAAAGACAGTTAACTGCATTTTGCAGTGAAGATTGTCCTAACTTCCTACATTTCTGCAGTCAAGCATTTTATCTTTTCAATTGTCAATTTATCAAACATACTTCTGAATCCTGTGATCTCAGCAGACACATTAAGGAAATCTTTGCAGCTAAGCCCAATTCTACCTGGATACTACATTAATATTTATAATATAGACTCCCTCCAGAGGAAGGAAGGAGCTGTCTGCAGAAAATTCTGTCATTAGTCATTTCCTGGATCCTGTAGGTGTAAAGTTATGTGTATTCACATGCTGGTATACATTGTATGAAACTAAAAATGAACAACAAATTGCAAACTAAAACCACGGCATCTGAAAAAAGTAATAAGGTAGAAGCAACAACAAAGAAATGGTGGCATTAAGTACATGCTCAGTTTTGCCCTATGCTATACTTCTATATATCTCTTTTCTATGTCTTTACAACCCTGCTACATCTTTCTAAAGTGAACTTCATTTTCAGAGTGACAATAAAACTTGCCATGGAGCTTTCTTTCTCTCTCATATTAAAAGAGTTTCTGGGAACCCTCACTTAAATTAGAACATTGGCATGCCTTCTTCTCTTGGCAAAACCTAACAAGAACATCTGACATTCTATATCCTCATCATTATGGATATATTCCCTAATGGTGGATCAAGATGAGTACCCGCAAAGAGTGGCATTATAAGATAGCTCTAAAGGTTACCTGTTATTGTGTACATCAATGCAGAAAGTACTAATGAGCTCATCTGTTGCCTGCTTGCAAGACATAGGCTTGAAAACTCTCATCCATAAAGGCAGAGATGGGATTTCACGAAAAAAAGTGAGCAAAAACTGTGAACTACCGTCTACCAATAATAGTAGAGAAGCAGGAGCCCTAAATGTGCACAGAATATTTTAGCATGGATCTTCTTTTTCACTTTGAAACATGAGAATCTACTGAATTCACACAAAAACGCAATTACCACCACTAAGAGACAGTACCTTCACATTGTCTGAAAATTCTTTAATAGTTTCCTTGAAGATAGCATTACATTGATGATAGTATCCCTCTAGTCAATCTCAGAGTGTATCCAGTGGATGTTGAAATCACCATGGTTACTTTTCTTATTTCTTAAATTGTGGATATGAACATAATTAGAAGCTGAAACAATCTTCCCATTATTTCCAAGATACATAAGCAAAAGCAGTTGTAGAAAGCAATGCTAAATGGAAAGCCTTGAAACAGTCCTCTCTATCACTAAGATTATATAAATCAGAACTCATTATCTCAGTGGAAGAGATAAAACCCCAGTCCTCCCTTAAAGACATAAACATAGGGGAGATGTCTTTCAGCAAACTCTTATGTAAACAACCCTTTGGTTCATGCACAAAGTAGACTGACTGTGCCAGATGTTGGTAAGTTCTCTTAAGATTGTACCCATTTGCAGGTCTTATTTGATACGGTGTCTAACAAATTAGGGCCTTCTGTGACCTTAGGATAAATATTTTCTTTACAATTCTTATCAGGGACAGTTAGAAGCATGACTCATCCTTTCAGAATACAAACCATGCATCATTGAGTTCTGTTCCCAGGCTTGTGCTACTTTTCCTGTTTTCTGTCACAATACAGTGTGAAAGGGACAGGCTTGTGTGGCTATTCTATGATGAGTGAAAACTTCACACACACACACACACACACACACACACACACACACACACACACAGAAACCCAACGACAATGACATCCTGATATCAGGACTTGGGAAAAAGGAAGTAGCAAGGATTCCAAATGCTCAGATTCTGAGACAGGAAATCTACTTATGATTGAGAAGTGTCAGATAGTTGGTTTATGCTCTTGAAAGCACTCAATGACATCTGCTTCAAAGTCAATGAGACTTTTTTTTTTTATTGCCACAAAGCAGGAGCTCTTTCGGTTAGATAGAGCTAATAGAGCCAGAACTCAAACACACTAGATCAACCTACTGGTCTTGTGACTCTCTTCTGGAAAATTTCCAGTTTCTTCCAATGATCTAAAACCAGACTCAAAGTGGAATCCAAGAACCATGCAAACTAAGCCATATGACTTACCAAGGCATGTGTATGTGGTCCCTCATCTCTTTATAATGTCACAGGGATGTCTGCCTGTGTTTCTGGTTGTGTACAGCTTAAGCACTTTTTAAAAACCTTCCTGGAAATTCCTATAAGGGTCATCATAATGAGTTTGCTTATTCTTCCAAAATATCAAACACAGAACAAGTTATGATTTTCTTTTTGTGCCTCTTAGAACATTTGCAGAGATACATGAAAAGTTATGCTGTGCCCTGAGAGACTTGTATTTTATGAAAGGGTATGCAGTGTTAATTGAGCAAGTTATACTTATGTTTCCAGGACACACATAAACTCTCTCTCTCTCTCTCTCTCTCTCTCTCTCTCTCTCTCTCTCTCACACACACACACACACACACACACACACACACACACACACACACAGAAATATCACAACAATTAATGACTGAATTTGAAAGAGGCAAGACAGGTGTTTAGGAAGGTTTAGCCGACAGAAAGGGAAGAGGAAATGATGTAATTAAATTATAATTTCAAAAAGAAAATGGATAGAACATGTAAGGCTCATAGACTTAAAGTATGCTCAATATTATGAAAATAAATATTTTATTTGTTCACTTTTTATGTAACTTCTCCCAGAGAAGTTCATTATTTGCTGGTGGTAGCATGAGTTCTCAAGACCTACATCAGTAGGACCACCCTGTCTCTGTGCTCTTTCTAGGCATTTCATTTTCTTGCTTACCTTTCCCAACATACAACACAGGGGCCATGAGTCTTGTTGGTTTTATCAGCCTCATTGGACTATACTAAATATTTTCCAGAGGAAGGTTCTTTTCCCTAACATCTGAAATAATGGCGCTACAAGTTTGTTCATGGTTATTGAACTCTTTAATAGACTAAATGAACAAAATGATAAAAGACTTTAAAATTTCCATAGTAGTGATAACTGGGTCAAGGATACATCAAGGAGTTCATCAGAAGAGTATGCTAATTAGCATAATTCCAATTGAGATGTAGTAACTGATTAATACACACAAGAAAACACAAAGGGGATGTAAAGTTTAAAAATCAATGGCCCCCATCGACAGCCTTGCCTCTTCTGAATCAATTGGGTTGAATATATCAGAAATCTTGCATTACTAATTATCAGTCAAAGAGTCCTGGACACCAGCTGACTACAGTAAGGTGTATACACAGAGAGTAGCAGCCAGAAACTCCCCAGGAAGCTATCTGTGTATTTATTTATATTGGCACATAAGTTTTCCTGTTCAAATTGAAATAGTGTGCTGTTTAATATTAGCTCTTTATAGAAAAAGCAATTAGTGCATTCAAAGTGCTAATTGGTAGAAAATCCTCAGACTTAAACACAAACTTATTTTAAAATAACAATCCTGAATGCCATTTCAGAGTCAATGTGAACATTTTTTGAAGTACCAAGCTGTGCATACTTTTATAATTGCCCACTGATTATGAAACAGAAAGGTAATATTTTTTTAAAAAATTCAAGAAAGTAATCAACGTCATTGTTTCTCTTTACTTGTTATACATGCAAGTTTATCATGGGAAGCATTAATAGGACTGTGTCTGCTTTGATCTCTGTATTGTACAAACAGCCGTTGTTCTAGGAATGTGTGCTAACTCATAGAAAATAACTTGACTATTATAATTTTAGAGAGCTAAAGATTTATAGCCCTTTTCCCTTCAATTCCACTACATTTTCATCTATATATTATTTGATAAAGAAAAATAAGTGTTTATTTCTAAGAAGTAAAAGAAATAATGACCCCCAAATACTCATTTATTATGTTTTATGGCATTAGAGGCTGATTTAAGCATTTTCACATTACCCTGTTACAAGTCACACCTTCACACTACCATTTACTAGATTGCCAAAGCTTCAGAATTACCAAGGTAAAAATTATCCCAAAGCATAAAAGCCACTCTTAAAAGGCTTTCCTCTGCTTAATCAGACTTAAGGGTTGATGACCAAGAACTTCATGGTCGGTTAGATTGAATCATATCTAATTCTGGTGCCAATTATCAATATAACCTTAGAGAGCTTCATATTCTTTTTAGTATTGGGGGATATAACAGTACAATCTACCTGATATAATTATTGTTAGGATTAAAGAGCTAATTATATAAAATAATCACTCAGGTGTACGGTACTTAGTGCATACAACTATTTCATTAGTCATGAATAAAATAACTACACGGAGTAAAAATCAGAAAATAAGAAATTTACTGAACTTCTGTTTTATAAATGAGTGGAAGGCTGGAGAGGTGGCTCAGTGGTTATGAGCACTATCTGCTCTTCTAAAAGGTCCTGAGTTCAATTCCCAGCAACCACATGTTGACTCACAACCATCTGTAATGAAATCTGGTGCCCTCTTCTGACCTGCAGGCATGCATGCATGCAGAACATTGTATATACAATAAACACATCTTTAAAAAAAATAAGTGAATGGAATGTAGGGTGATATACATGTGAAACTGATGACTTGAGGCAGTTCTGGTGGGTCATTGTCACAAACCTGATTGGCTGATCAACATCTCATACTTCAGGAAAGAGGGTTGAAGTCAAAGATCTTTGCAAGAGAAAACAAAATAGGTGATTCATTCTACACATGTCCAAAAATAGTGTGTGATTAGAGTTTTAAAAAGATTGAGTAAATTAATAAGTAGAATTAATTAAAAGAAATCTCTTTGAATGAGTTGTTTAAAAAATAAAAGCAGAAAGATGACTTGATGCTTAAAAGAAGCAAGGACACTGGGGCAAGAAAGATGTTAGTTAATAGTACTGGTTGCTCTTCCAAAGGACCTGGGTAATACCCATTAACAGCGTGGCAGCTCACAACCATATGTAAGGGTAATTCTAGGAAATCCAGTGCCTTCTTCTGGTCTCCACAGGCAACAAGTATACATAAGGCATGCACGTACATATATTACTTATAAATATAAATACTTTTAAGTGACAACACAAAGTTTGGTGAGGAGGTAGATTGTAGAAGAGCTGGGTGGATCCTGGAAGAGTTGGAGGAGGGAGATTGAATATCATCAAAATACATGGTTTGAGATTCTCAAGTAATTAAATAAGTATATAAAATAGGTAAGTGATATGTAATTGTAAGAAACAAAAATGACTTAGGATTTGGAATATACTTAGAAAGTAATTAATTCTTTGGAATACATTTAGAATAAGGAAATTGATGCTATCTTGATGTTATTTTAGGGCTAGAACAAATAGATACCCATGTGCAAAAGTTTAAAACAAAGAAACATCTTTCACACATACAAAAATTTAAAAAGACTGTATACCTAGTTATAAGGTGAAAACTATCACACTGGTAGAAGAAAGAAATAATGGAAACATATCTTAGATGATTTGCATTTAATGCCAAGCATTTAAATAAATGACAAATATGAACAACTGAGAAAAAAGTGAATGAAGTTGGATTCCATTAAAATTAAAATTCTTTGGCTGGGGAGATAACTCAGTGGTCAATAGCAATTCTTGCTCTTGTAGTGTATCCAAACTGAGTTCCCAGAATTCATATTAGGCATCTCTTAATGCAGCTTCCAACTCCAATTCTAGAAGCTCTGACACACGTTCTGCTCTCTGAGGGGCACAGGCACTCATGTGATGACATGCTGCAAGAAGGTACTCACATACAACATATATACACACAAATTAAAATTATTAATTTAGATCAATTAAAATCACATGATTGCAGATAATATCATTAATAGGCAAACCAAGAGAAAGTCTTTCAGAAATGTTCCTGTGTCCAAAATAATCAAAGAACTCAAAAAATTCACCAATAAGAAAAAAACAGACAAGTTGAAATGTGTGAAAGACACATCCATATCACTGAAGATACACAAACAACAGATCTCATTAAGAAAAAAGAAAGTCAAGGTCAAAGGTCACTCAGGACACACAAAAGACAACAACAATAAGACAAACTACAAACTTTTTAGTATGGAGCAACTGTACATCTCATTCACTGATGGTGGGAATAAAAACAAGACTGCACTGCATACACATATTCTTACAAAGCCACAAACAAATATTTGCCTATGATGCAGCAATCCCATTGTGATGTATTTTTCAAAATGAATTGAGAATTTTCATCTGCATAAACATTTACACCCATACAAAACTGTTTTATTTTCATAATTAACCCAAACTGAAGAAAGCAAGGTATCAACCAACAGGTGAATAAACAAAATTTGGTATCTGAAAGCAAAACAATATTCACTACTAAAATGAAATGAGCTGTGAAGACAAAGGAACACATGCTAGAAGTGTATCAAAATTATCAAGTGAAAGAAGCTAAAGACTAAAACTACATGACATTCTAGAAAAAGAAACACTGTGGTGTCGGGATAGAGATAAATGATTGAATGGGCTTATTGTCCAGATACATTGAATAGACAAAGCAGAGGAGTTTATAAGTCAGTGAATGTAGTAGGGAGGAGCAGGCCAC
>JAQHUG010000030.1:11376101-11388031 GCA_028555095.1 Dicrostonyx torquatus
GATTAAAAACACTGATGACAATTTATGCTGGAAAGGATGTGGGGTAAAGGGAACATTCCTGCATTGCTGGTGGGAGTGTAAAGTGGTACAGCCCCCTTTGAATATCACTATGTCGATTTCTCAGAAAATTAGGAAACAATACCACTTTTGAGTATATACCCAAAGGATGCTCAATCATACCACAAAAATTATTCTTAATAGGGCAAACCAGACCCTAAAAGACAAGTACAGTACATATTCACTTAAATGTGGTTGCTAGCTGTTAAGTCTTTGATAAGCAGGCTACAATCCATATAACCACTATAGTTAGGCATAAAGCAAAAGACTGGGGGAAGGATTGGCTCATCTTTGGAAGGAGTAGATAGTTACAGCTGAATAGGCTGTGGATTTGAATTGGGTAGATTGAATGCAAAGAAGGAAGGAAAGGGGGTTGTGGGAGGAAATACATGGAAACACAGCTAAATCTAAGTTCCATTTGTTGGTTTATATGAAAATGTAATAAAGTGCTTACTTCAGCAGCACATATTCTAAAATTAGAAGAATATAGAGTAGAATGACATGGACCCTATGCAAGGATGACACAAAATTTGTGAAGCTTTCCATAAAAAAGAAAAAAAAATACAATAGAAGCTATCATATATATATATATATATATATATACCTAACACACACATATATATATATATATCAATAGAAGCTACCTAACATATATATATATATATATATATATATATCAATAGAAGCTACCTAACATATATATGAAAGCAAATAAATGAAATTGCTAAATAATGGAAGAGAAGAGATAGAACCCCAATTGGACTTCTATTATCATCAAATGAAGCTCGCTTTTCCTAGAATGGGTTTCATCTAATCATATTGTTGGCCAAAGAGCCCATATGAAATAACAAAACAATCCAGGCTACGGATAAACCTTTTGGTTGCACTACACAATCTGATGGTAAGACTTATTGATAAATTCAATCATTTGGTAACTCATTGGACATGGAAAAGTCAAGTTGTTGCCTATCTGGAGCCTTTAAAGCTACTGACTAGCAATATGGTAGTAGAAGGTACACTGCAGGCTGCAAGAGTGGAAATGTTAAGACAAAGCTAGCTCTAAACACTTCAACTTACAATGTTGATCTAAATGCAAGATGCATTAGTATAATAATGACACAGAGTTTCTGGAAGTAACCAACCAATAATATCTCATGGATCTGAGGCCCAGTCCATAAAATGGAACCCATCTCTGATACTGTTCATGTGACCAAGAACCTGAGATTAGACAGGCCAGTAACCTACTTTATGTGACGTCTCCATCAACTACATCCCCTTAAAGATGAGGGAGACCTATGGAAGATGAAGCAGAAAAATTGTAAGAGACAGAGAAGATGGAAAACACCAAAGAAATAAGGGCTTCTTAATACACCAGGACTGAAACCCCAATGAACTTAGATCAGGGCAACATACATAGAACTTGAACAAGTCTAGGGCTAATGGGGTCCCAGCTCTGAGCATAAGAGTGGACATAAGGTCATATACCTATCCTAAAAGCTATCTCTAGTTCTCAAAAATGAAAAATTGGATACAAAATCCACACTTAAGGCCAGGCCTCATACCTAGAAGTGTAAGGCCTAAGCAAAATGAACTCAATGGTACTTTTGGATCTATTTTTATCTCCTAATGCTTTGTCTGTGCATTTCATGTTCTTTTTATTTCTATATCCTTTTGCTTATATATGGTGACATATTTTTTGTTTATATGGAATTTCTGCATGTACCAATGTGTTTGTGTGTGTATATATGTGTGTGTGTTTATGTCTCCCTCTCTCTCTCTCTCTCTCTTTCTCTCTCTCTCTCTCTATATATATATATGTAGTCTGCTTTTCATTGACTCTTCAGTTTTCTGTTCATTCATTTGATTTTTTACTATATAGTTTTTATTCATTTATTTTACTTTATTATTATTTTTAGATGCTTGTAATAATGAGAAAGAGCAAGAATGGATGTAGCTTAGGGTGGATGGAAAGTTAAGGAGCATCTGAGAGATGTTGGGTAAGAGGGAGCCATAATTAGAAAATATTATAAAAAAAACTTATTTCAATAAAAAACTCAATTAATAAATAAAAATATGGCTTTTAAATTTTATGGTTTTCAGAGAAAATAGTAAAAAAATTAAATGACTATTGAACCAGAAGAGAATCAACAATCTGGCTTCTATTTTCAGGTGTGAATTTTGATCTGCTTAATCTTGGGAAGCTGACTTAAAGTGTTAGTATTTTGTGCTTCTTTTCTCATAGTTTCTTGCTTAAAATTCAGGAGATAATGAGTGAACAGAGTTTTTAAAAGACTTAGCCTTGTCCCTCACTCATGGAAAGCATTTGGCCAATGTTACATTGTATTATTCCCACAGGACTTGGCATTTGCAAACACAGTAATGTAGAGTAAGTCACTGTAAGTTGTAAGTGGAGATAAGACTTGAAAAAATGTGGTAACATTTGTTATACCTACAGAACAGAACAGAGACAAGTGAAAAGTTGATATATTTAGATTTTCAGAAATGTTGGATAAAATTGCAGCTGAAATGGGTTGTAAAAGAGATTTAGTTATCTCAATAGAATGATGAAAGAAATTATGTATCACACTGAAGGGATTGACAGTTTACTAGATCTTTAGGCCAATGGATGTGAATTTTAGAATGCAGAGTTTATTATAGGTTATTATATTATTATTATTATTTATTACTAGTCATAATCCCAGAATATCATAAAGCTGTTTCCAACTTAACTACATTTGAAAGTTAGTGGACCATTCGACAAAGGAGGTCAACAACTTCTTTTAGGTAGTAAGATATGTAAGCAATCATAAGCCCATATCTGTAATACAGATTTGATTATGAATTCTAAGAGTAACTCTAATGCTCATTTAGCATAGAAAATTTTTTTAAATCTAAATTAGCTCTTTTAGAAGGACTGGGTGGAAATAAACAGTGTTTTCAGTTCAGGTTCAATTGTAACTTTAATTTTATTATAATATATATTTTAATAAGGTATATTAAATGTGTGTGGTGAGTGTATAAAACTATTTTTAAATAGTAAAATGATTCAAGATTAGGAATTGATTTCTTCTCTCCCAGCAGTTATGTGAGATATAAATTTTATAATTAAACCCAAACCTAACTAAACTATATAACCAAGCCATAATTTCATATTGTATTTGTACTGTATTACATTACATACTTTTCATTTTATTTTTTAGATATCTTACTATTACACTTTGCATAAAAATCATTTCAATTGTATAGTCAGTTATCATAGGGTCTAGCAAAGATTCCTAGTGTTATTTTGTCCAAATGATTTTAAAATATAGCACCATCAAAACATTGAAGTGTTTGTAGCAACTTTAGAGTTTCATTATATCACGGAAGCTAGCTAGGAATTTGCTACTTACTTCAGCAAAAGCTGAGTTGGGCTCCGACTCCTGATCCTTGTATGTCAGTTCCTCACATGATTTTATCACTTGTGTGTGTCAACACACTCTGAGCATAGCCACACTTTGAAAAATCATTTAATTGTTCTCATTGCTGTGAAGAAAGTAGCTCCACTCTTACTGACCCCATTGCCTTTTTCACAAAGCTTTTAGTGGCTATTATTTTACAGATTCTCCAAAGAAGTGTGTGTGCAGGAGTGTGTCCCTGGGCCTGAAAGCACCATGCTAGCTTTTGTCTTTATTGTTATTTCAGTCACAATTCTCATCTATGAAAATCATTACTATCACATTTGTTAGGATTTCCTGACATTAGTGTCTATGTTATTTTAGGAAGATAATTTTGACCCCAGTAGGGTAGCTGATCTGGGCCAACAGAATCAGTAACAGATGAAAAAGAAACAGGAAGAGAAAAGAGCCACTCCTGGCCATTGTGTGAGCAACTAGTGCGCTGATCAGTTTTAGCATAGCCATTGTGCTGGCTCAGAAATGTATTCTTATATATTCAGTGCTGCACTCTGGCAATGGATTGTCAGCTGCTTCCACAATTCTTTGAACAACAGCTCATAATCAGATGGTAGGTAAGAAAATATCAAGTAAGAAATGATGTAGACCACATATGAGAGACAGAATAAATGCCATGGTGGAGGAATAGAAACAACATCCATATTTGATAAGTATTTTTAAATTAGAAAATAATCATATGTTAAAAAGAAAATGAAGGAACCAGACAGTCCTACATCCCTGAACATGGAAGGCGAACTGAGTGATAGACGCCAGTATTCTAGTTGAGAGGAAACTGCTAGCCAATGGATAGAGAAGAAACAAGCTATATTTTAACACTGTACATTCATAAAGTACAAATATGTTGAATAAGGGTTAGAAAAGATAGAATATGAGTTAACACATAAATGACACTTGGGTATTTTATTTACACAAAAGATCCAGTGATCTTGGACTTTACTATAAGTAACTATAAGAAAATATGCTCACCTATAGTAAGTTCTCCCTTCTCCAGGTATTTTAACCAGATCCTGTCTATTCTGTCTTTGAATTACTAGTATTGTTTTCTGTTTTTCTCTCAAAGTAGGTCTTGAGATATTCTTGATTCTTCTATTTCTTTCATCTCAGAAACCTTTACTTACTTTGATTAATTAAGAAAGAGTATCAAGATTCCATCTCAACTCTTCAATTTTAATTATTGCTTACTTGTGTTATAATCAAAGGCGAACCCTACACTCCTGTGAAAATCTATTTTTTTTCATTTCAGTCTCAACTAATGCATTTCAAAATTAGGGTATATCAATAGAAAAGTTGTATAGTTTGTACCATAATAACACTGACAGGGGCCAGGATAGGTTGCCTGGTAGGTAAGAATCCATAGTACTCATGCAGAAAATTTGAGTTTTGTTTTCAATACTCACATAGAGTGGCTCAAAATCTCCTGTAACTTCATCTCCACACAAATTTGATGCCTCTAGCCTCTGAGAGCACCTCCATATAGGTGTGCTTACCCACTCACATACACACAAAATCATGCAAACTGTTAAATAATAAAATTTTCTTTAAAAATGTCAAAGTCCATATAATTGATTCATCAAATTGTATATACTTTTATCAAGGTACATAATTTTGGATCTGACTAATTTGCATGTGCAATGTTTCTCTTTATTTGAAAACTTTTTTGCAGTAAAGTTTAAAAACGTAGCAGGATGACAAAGCAACTTGAAATCCAGATGTATGAGAAGGGTTAAGGAGAGAAAAGGGAGACATAGGGGCACAGGCATCAGACAAAGATTACCCTGTGGTGCTTTTCAGTAGGCGCTAGAAACAGTCATATGAAAAAGGTAATCATCTCCACTTCCCTGGAAGCAGACATGCAAATAGCTGCAGAAGTGATTGGAAAAAAAAAAGTTTTACATTTTATGCTAACCACACACTCAATTAGCTTCTGATTTGCAGATATTGGAGGTATTTACAAAATAGATGTTCACCCAGGCAAGGTATTTTGAAAGGAATTCTACAGTGAGGGAGTACTAGGCTGCAAGAAGAGCCCATGAAATGGAGAGTCCTGTGCTTCTCAGAAATCAATTTCCTTTAGAAAGTTGTCATGATTTCCTGATGGATATGTTTATGCCTTTTTTTCCCCAAACACTCAAAGAAAAGAATGTTTTTGAGCCAGTCACAGCAAATAAGAAATATTTATTAACTCCTTGGCTATGGAGTTCTGGTCAGTATCCATCCATGATAACTGAGAATGTGTGCTTTCCAGTTTGGTATGCACAGAACTCATTAGTTTTAAATTTAGATGCGAGCTTTTGTGCTGGAGGGAATCCAAGCTTGACTAATACATCTGACAAAGTCCCTCTTAGGAAGAAAACTATAATGAAGAATCCTATTTTCTACTTTGGCCTGAGCTTGGTGGAGAGGAATAGAACAATACTCTTTTCTTCGCCGAAGTCTGCTGTGTTCAAAATTATTCATAGATTTGTTATTCTAAAGCTAACTCTATAGGAGGAACACAGGTGATGATCTCAGGTCCACAGAAAGAAAGGTTCTGACAGGGCAGGGAAGAATCAGTGCACAAATTCTCAGAGCATCTTGGTTCAAATTAGCTGCCACACATTTTTCCAGGTAAGCTCCTGGCAACGAATGAGACAATACCTGGTGGCACAATGTCATTTTGTTTGAACACATCCTTATTGAATACCTGCTAGGTTCAGGAATAAGTAAACAGAGATAAATAGAATGCTTTTTTGAATACCTAGTCTGAAGGAACTTGGTCTTGGCAGGCAGACAAATTGAAAAGCAAAAAACACTGTCTTTATTCCAATGCTAGCCATTCAGTTAAAAAAAATTGCTCTCTTAATAATATTTTCAGACAGCTAAAAGTCCCCTAAATGTCACTTAAAATCTGTCTATTGCTTTAAATAATACAGTTCTATGTACAGTCAATCTATTTTATTTATTCCCTCTTCAAGTTAAAATAACAGAGGAAAAATGATGTTTGTTTTATGCACTACAATTAATAGGAAATTATATTAAATATAAATGTCTAATGGTTCAATATACTTGGAATATTTTTTTCTTCCTATCAAAATCAAGATGGTGATACCAACAGGAAATTCCAAACTTTAACAATGTGTGTGTACTTTGGTGTTTGTTCCTATGTGTGTTTTCTCATATATGTACACTTGTTCTTGTATATGTTTATTTTGGTGTGTGCCTGTACATGTGTGCTTCCGTCTGTGTAAGCGTGGAGACCAGAGAACAAGGTGGATCTTGTTCAGTAGGTATTTACTATACAGCCCTCACCACTTCAGTTTCAAAATGGTTTGTCCACCTGGAAGGAGACCACTGTCAGAAGTCCCCATGCCCAGGTGACTCTGATATTTCCTCCTCAGTTGTTTTATATGCGTAGGAACTCACTTAGTCTGAGAATCTCCCACCACTGAGGCCCTACAACTGGAAGCCTTTCTGGTTTCTTCTCTCAGGCACTCACTCACCAGGAGGCAAGGGTCACATTCATTTCATGTTTTAGCTTCTTGTCTTCAAGGAATGTTTTTGAAATGAAGACATGAACATTGTTGATGGTGGTGAGGAGGCCTCTTTTCCACTGGAGCACATCTGCTCTCTTCCCAAACCACCCCCCCTTTCCAGGGGAAAAAGTCTGAGAATTAGTCTTTCATGGTGTTTTGCTTTTGAATTGGGAATTGTCTGACAACAGGAGACTGCAACTCCAGGTGATCTGTTCTGTAGTATGACTTCAGAGCAGAGTGATGTGTTTCATCCTCAGTGTGAAGCATAATCAGGTCAATGTCTGTCACCATTACAGTCTCGCAGACCCTACAGGTCGGAAGGTTTAGAGATCTGGTGTTGTCCTCATCAGGAAGGGGCACTTTACCAAGAAAACTCATTTAACTCTCTTACAAAGAGGAATTTCTAAGGTAAGTGGCCTTGTTTGTGCAACAGCCTTGTTGAGGTCAACATGGTGATGGCACAATGCTGCCAGTACGCGTGATAGGAGGGGTGCTCAAGACCAGGTACAAGCCAGAGGCATCCAGTGGCCAGGCTGATGATGGGGGATATCATTTTAAGGTGAGTGCCTTTTGCTTATCCTGCATTTGTTTAACTTTTGAAGCTGTGATTCTTTGCTTGTGTAAAACACCTGATGTTCCAATAAAGAGCTGAACGATTAATAGAGAGGCAGGAGCAAGGATAGGTGGGACTGACAAGCAGGAGTACAAGCAGAAGAAACAGAAGAGAGCTAGAGAGAACAAGGAGAGTAGGACATCAGAATCCAGCCACCCAGTAACCCAGCCAAGGAGTAAGAAGCAAATTAAGATAAACAGAAGTAAGAAAGATAAAAACCCAGAGGGAAATGGTAGATGGGTTTATTTAAGTTAAGAAAAGCTGGCAAGAAACAAGCCAAGGTAAGACTTGGAGATTATATGAAAGAATAAGCCTCCATGTGATTTGAAAACTTTGTATGAGGCCCCCCAAAAAGCCGAAAAACTCAAAAGAGTAAAACATCATACATCAGGCTCACTCTTCCTATGACAAACTATTCTTGAAGTAATTACCAAGGCTCCATTAGAACTACATGACTCATTTCCTAGGACTGTACCTCCAACAGCCACTCCTTTTCCTTAGGCCCTACATCTTACAGCTCAAGCATCTTTTAACATCACTACCCTGGGGACCAAGCTGCCAACACAAGAACTCATGGTGTGTTCTGAAACCACATCCAGAACACAATACCCAGAGAAGATGGTGATGGCAGAAAATGATATGGTGGCCTATGTGGACAGCATTGTTGAAGGAGTATTGGGGTGAGGAAGGGGAAAGGACAAGACTTCTGCCTTGTCTGTGGAGACACTGTGAAGGCACAAAGTGACACTTTTAGTGAAGAAAGGTGGCTGATGGAATAAAGTAAGTTTTTGATGTGCCTGTGATCTCAAAGTAAAAGTATGAGATGCCTTTTAGATACCCAAATGGAGACATTGGGAAAGCAATTGGAAATGTGTTTCTTTGAGAAAGCATAAGTTGCTGTTTCTGGTGTATTTCATTCGTACTGCACAATAATAATTAAAACACTAAAAAATGCAAAAACATTTTTAAAAGGACGTGGTTAAAGGATAAATAGTGAGTAAAGTCATATCAGGATAGCTCTATCAGATTTGCTTTTTTTTTTTTTGGTCCTCTTTCTATCCTATAATGACTTTACTATATAATAAGTAGTTTCATGTTAAAACTCTAAATTAATTTCTGGCCAGTCTGGACTATATACTAAGACTAAGACTATGTCTCAAAAGCAATGCAGGTAATGACAGGGAAAGGAAGATTGCATATTATCGATCTGGAATTTCAATAAGATTTCAGAGACTAGGCAAACTGATGACTCCAGGAAGGCATTGATAAACTTTTACTTATAATATTTTACGTGTTTTTTGATCTACACATTAGATAAATATAATATTCAAATAATTGCTATTTTGAAGCTTCCTTTCCTGAGCAGCCATAGTGATGGTGAACAAGTCACACATGCTGTCAATCAAAACACAGTTGTTTGAGAATACTAGTGTAGCATTATTATTTATTTCATGTTTATTTTTAATCAAATTAAGGGATGCCCTAAATTTTACTATAACAAAAGAATGTCAATTTGGAGAAGGGAGCTTGTTCATTCCCAGCCACCCAGCTAGACCAGAAATAATCACACAGAAACTGTATTAGTTAAAACACTGCTTGGACCATTAGCTCTAGCTTCTTATTGGCTAACTCTTACATATTCATTTAACCCATTTCTATCAATCTGTGTATTGCCACTTGGCAGTTGCTTACCGGGTGAGGTTCCCATTGTCTGTCTCAGGAAGAAGATCCATGGCATCTCTCCAACTTTGCCCTTCTTCCTCCCAACATTCAGTCTAGCTTTCCCTGCCTTCTTAAGTTTTGCCTTGTTATAGGTCCAAAGTACTTTCTTTATTCATTAACCAATAAAGCAACACATAGACAGAAGGATCTCCCACACCAGTGTCAAGAACATAATACATCAAGTTATATCAAATGACTGGCATCTGAGGTTAAGTATTGTGGGACTCTGAGACTTCACCCTGCTCAACAGCTCAGAGGGGATGAATACCAGAAGGAGACATGATGCTGTGAGGTCAGAGGGCTTATTATTAAAACATATTTATAGCTAGAAGAATAGCTTTGTCCATGACCACATAAGGCCTAATTCCCCTAAGTTGCCTGAGGATAACAAACCATGACTTGCATTATAAGAGAAGAACACACAATTTAGAGAACCAACATATATCTTTTATTAAATTTTCATTGTGTTTGGCTTATTTTATATGGGAATATGTTTATGGTACATAGTAATAGGTTTTGTAAAGATATTTTCGCACTAGTACATTATGAGCTTTAGTTCAGTGTCCTGTAAGATATACCTCCTTTCTCTCCTTTATCCCCACAGGTTTTTTTTACTTTTATTAAAATAGATTTTTTTCATACAATATATTTTGTATCACAGAATAACTTTCCTCTTCCTTTTTTCCCTCCCCCCAAGCTATTTACTGTACCCCTCCTTGTTCTTAAAGATCCTGGATTTTTTTCTTTAAGTATATATCCATATAAATACACATATACTGTTTAAATGGGAATTTTCATAGCTTGGTTGATGATGCTCCCTCCAGCAACCATACCTTCTAGCAAAAACCCAATACCTTTTATTTTGAGGTGTCAGAGTTGCCTAAGACACTTAAATAGAGACTACTATTATTGCTCTAGGGACGGAAGGTAGCTCCATACTCCTGAAGATGCCATGCATCTTAGAAACAGGGCTTAGAGGCCCCCTGCACTGAAAGGGATTTCAAAGCCTCTCTGAGGAGTAGTTTTCATGGTACCATAAGGTGCTATGCAAGCTTCCAAAGAAGGAGAACAACCAAGAGGCCTACCCACTTATTACATCTGTGAACCATAACCAGTATGACATTATAATGGTAAGGATACAGTAGTGACATGCAAGCCTTTGTGGTAATAAATATATCTCTAATTGGTCTTAAGACCCACTCAACAAGAAAGAAATCATGCCTGGTACTGGAAACCTAGCCCAATATTAAAGCAAGTAAAGTCAAGAATATTGGAGGAGAACCTAACTTAAACTTTACTAAACCAGTATGATCTGCACAACATTTTGCATATTTGTCCTGATTTCACTGGAAATTTGAAAATAATGCATTTAATATGTAGATAATTTTGGTAATATGACTAATCTTCTCATTATTGTGCCTTTTGTTTAATCAGAATGGGAGAGTCTTTATATAATTTTTTTGAATCTTCAATGGCTTTCCTTGACATTTTTTAAAACAATCAGTGTAGTAGTCTTTTAGTTAAATTTATGCCAATGTTTTTTTTAATGCTGTGGTGAATTAAAATGCTTACTTATAATTCTCAGCATGTTCACTACTGATACTCAGGAAATCCACTGAATGTTGTATGGCAGTTTAAGCATATCTTTTGGACTAGTCTGAAAGACTATTCTTGCAAAGCATCTTATGGTGTAATTCTCTTTGAGATGATAATTTGGAAAAAGGAAGTCGGTGCAATACTTCCAGAGCCTGCTGGGCAGAAAATTGTCACTTAGCTTTCATCATCAAGTATACAAGAATTCAAATTTGAGAATTATATTAAAGTTATGGGTTGTAGAAGTTTCTTCATAGAATTTTTGGTGTCACTTATGTAAACTATCATATCATCAGCAAATAGTGTTTGACTTCTTTTATAATTTGTATTCCCTTGACCTTCTTTTGTTGTCTTATTGTTCTAGTTAGAACCTCAAGTACTATATTGAATAGATATGCAGGTGAATACCACAGTTTCTAAAAAGCATACTAAAACTACTAGCTCTGATAGTGCTTTAATTTGTTAACTTCATTTCGAATTTGTTGGAATATAAGACAGATGTGGTTTCCTTATTCACACAATTTTCCTTTAAGTTTAGCATCACTTCCATATAATTAGGCATCTAGGGCTCTAGGGGAAACAACAATGTGATTAGTGTGATTTTTTTCAGTATTTGTTGGTTTATTTAAGTGGCTTCTTTAATTTTTGTTTTTGCTGGGTTTTGGTCCTGGGGATAAGCTTGCTGTCTGCTCAGCATCATGATCTACCCCTGAGCTTCACTTGGTCAGCCTCCCAGAAATGCTTAATGTCTTTTTAAAAATTTGTGCATGTTATTAAATTTTTATCTATGCACTCAAATTTATCACTAAATTATTTTATTTGTTTATTATTTTTAAGTTCACTGGTTTTTTTGCACTTATATCTCTTATTCTGTTCTCTGTTCACTTAGTGGTGTAGGAGGTCCTTCTGATTTGTATTGCTTTCATTGGTTGAATAAAGAAAACTGTTTTGGCCTTTTGATAGGGCAGAAATCAGGTA
>JAQHUG010000030.1:11403689-11415371 GCA_028555095.1 Dicrostonyx torquatus
CCCTCAAGGCCCCAGCCCAGGAACAGGCTGAGTTCCTTTTGGGAACCGAGTACCCAGCCTCTGATCTCTAATTTCTTTCCTCAAAGACTTGAGTTCTTGTCATACAGGTCTTTTACTTGCTTGGTTAATGTTACACCAAGGTAGCTGATACTATTCACAGCTATTGTGAAGTGTGTTGTTTCCCTGATTTTTCTATCAATCCATATATTGTTTATATACGGGAGGAGCATAATTTTTTGAGTTAATCTTGTATCAAGTCATTACACTGAAGGTGTTTATCAGCTGTAGGAGTTGCCTAGTAGAATTTTTGGATCGCTTATGTATACTATAATACCTTCTGCAAATAGAAATACTTTGACTTCTTTAACTTCTTCCTTTAAATTTTTATCCCTTTGCTCTCTTTTTGTTGTCTTATTGCAAAAACTAGAACTTCGAGTACTATATTGAATAGCTTCAAGTCTTATATTGAGAGTAGGAAGCCTTGTCTTGTTCCTGATTTAGTGTAATTGCTTTGAGTTTTTCTCCCTTTATTTTATTTGATGCTAGCTATTGGTTTGCTGTAAATTTTCTTTACTGTGTTTTGGTATGGCCTCCATATTTCTAATGTCTTCAGTACTGTATCATGAAAGGGTATAGGATTTTGTCATAGGCTTTTCTGGCATCTAATAAGATAATCATGTATTTTCTTTCTTTCAGTTTGTTTATAATGAATCACATTGACAAATGTTCATATGTTAAACAATCCTTGAATCTCTGGAATAAAGCTGATTTGATTATGCTGGAGGATCTTTTTTTATGTGTTTTTAATTCAGTTTTCAACCACTTCACTGAGTATTTTTACATCAATATTCCTGGGGGATATTGGTCTGTAATTATCCTTATTTTCTTTTTAACTCTTTGTGTGGTTTGGGTATCAGGGTGACTTTGACCTCATAAAATGAATTTGGTAATGTTCCTTCTGTTTTTATTTTGTGGAATAATTAGAGGAATATTAGAATTATCTCTTCTTTGAGTCTGATAGAATTCTGCACTGAAACCTTCTCATTATGGTTTTGGGTACTCACTTTGATTTTGATGTTCTGAGGTTCTGGGAACTGTCTTGGCCTCTGGGCTTCTGGATACCAGTGTGATATCTGGGGTTTCTGGTACTTGGGGTTCCTGGGGTTCCTAATGTTAATCTGACCTCTATTAGCACAGGAGTCTTCTAGAGCTCCTAATGCCGCCTCCTATATAGTGGTAACCTTCTGATGGAGAATTTGGAGACCAGGGAAGAGGTCACAGAATGTTATTTAAATCACAAAATTACCCATCAGAAACAGAATGCAATATTTAAGGATCATGGCTCAAAACTTCATATTCTAAAACATTGTCTGTTCTCTCTCTCTCTCTCTCTCTCTCTCTCTCTCTCTCTTTCTCTCTCTCTCTATCTCTATCTTTCTCCAATAATTTTTCAATGATCACATCTTTTAACTCTCCTAGAGAAAGAACTGAAAAGACAGGGACAGAGACAGAAAAGACAGAAAGAGACACAAAGAGAAATTGAGAGGTATCATGTGGTGTACAGAGAATAAAAGGATGCCTGTATGGTCAAGTGTTTGTGTTGTTGCATGGCATGCATACGTATGTATGTATGTATGTATGTATGTATGTATGTATATAGACATATATGTATGTATATATATTCTCAGGTCACAGTATTCAGGCATTTTTTTTTCTTTTTACCATCAGAGGTCAAATCACTCATGGGTACAGGACTCAATAATTTTAACCAGGTTAGCTAGCCTGCAAACACTGAAGAATTTGTCTACTCCTGCTTCATTCCTCAGTTCTGGGATCACAGAAACATCCACACAGGTTGGTAGGTTCTGAATTAAGTACCTCACGCCCTCAAACCTGTGATTTACATACTAAGCTATATCTTCAGTCTGATGATTTACTGTCTAAATTGAACTTAAAAAAAATCTTACATATGCTATTTACTAAAATTTGGAAGGACTCCACAGAACAATAAAATCTTTTTAAAATTATTCAAATGTGCTTTAATGTTATTAAACAAATTGCTTGAAGTGCTTTAAATTTGTTCTGGAATTACTGGGAAGTATGACTTCATGGATTGACAATGTCTGTATGTAAGCATCTTGGCTCCCATTTAAGGAAGTTGTAAAAAACAAAAAAATACTGGAAATCCAAATTTTGTTTCTTTTGTTCAGAAGTTGTGTTATTTGTCTGCCTGTAGCTTTATGCTATGACATCATTCTAATCAGAAATGGAAGAACCCCTTTCCAATATTAGAACATTCATGAATTTGGTGATTTCACACATTTGAAATGAATTTAAAGCTTTAGATGTCAGTTCATGAACTATAAAATAAAAGAACATTACTTCCTTTTTCCAAGAAAAGTGCCTCCCAGCAGCTTCTTGGACATGACATTTCCTCGATGAAGCCAGACTTCCATGAGCTAAGGGGAATAAAATTGGAAGCATATGGAGCAGCAAATTGTTTCTGGATTTAACTGTAATAAAGAGAACACTCACATGTTTGAACAATAAGTGCAGCAATCTGGGGATTGTGGTAGACATTAAGCTGAGTTAAAAATGAATAGTTTAACACCTTTACGGGACAACAACCTGCTTATTTCACCAATCTTAATGTTTGGTGCTTTTTTTTTCTACTGATTGATTTCAAATAGTGTCTGGAAATAGTTTAAGGTAAAGTACTCCCCTGTGACCATTTTGCCAAGCGCCAAACCACCTCAGAAACACAGGCACAATATATAAATGAATACAAATGAAAACAAAAACTCTAAGGGAAGCAGAAAGTAATACTTTTAACCCAAGCATTTGCATTTAAACTCATGTGAAGGAAAAACACACAATGGGAGTAACTTGTTGCTTGTTTGCTTGAGATAGGTCCTTGCTTTATACCCCAGGTTGGTTTTGAACTTTTAATCTTCCTCCCTCAAACCTGAAGGTACTGAGACTGCAAGCAAACACATCCATATATGGTTGGATTTTATATTAGATTATTTTTTCCTTCATTTCAGAGACTATGAGATTGATTTACAGCTGCTAAATGTCTTGAAACAGGATACGCATAAATACGTACACTGCTCTTATGTCTATACATCAGCACTCTTTCAAAATCTCAGCATATCTTCACTGGACTTCGTGCTTTATCTCCATGGTACTGAGGAGTCATTGTTTTTACATGTTTTGAGAATGTGTTTGATTCTGGAAAATATAATCTAGAATCTGAACTATGATAGGTCTTGGACAGACCATAACCATAATATTCTTGATTTTATTTAAGTATAATTTTACCAATAATTAATATATATTATATAAATGTTTATATAAAGTTTTGATATCTAACATTTCATACTTCAATTACCACTTCATGTTTTCTATATCAGCATCCTCCATTGTAATTAACATTACTGAGAAACTCTGGTTTCTGTTCACATGATAAGGCATCTGCTAGAGGGAGTGCAGTCGACTTTCCTCTTTTGTTAGCTTTCAAAGACTGGTACAGCTGCAGCATAGAACTGCTGGTTTTGGTTAAAAGCGGTGAAACTTTTAGTATGTGGCGAATTTAAAAAAATTAATCTTTCATAGCAATATTTATAACTTTTACTTTTAAAGCTCCTAAATACTAAAGAATGAAGGCTGACCCAAATTGTTTAGTAGAATGTTGTTTTAATTGGTGCATTTTTTTCTTCCTTTTTTGGTTAGCATTTTTGTTTTTGCTTCCTGATTTG
The DNA here is from genome assembly GCA_028555095.1 of Dicrostonyx torquatus. Taxonomy (NCBI): domain Eukaryota; kingdom Metazoa; phylum Chordata; class Mammalia; order Rodentia; family Cricetidae; genus Dicrostonyx; species Dicrostonyx torquatus. The sequence goes on from JAQHUG010000030.1 coordinate 11,407,448, forward strand.
AACTCATTTCTCCAAGTGAGAAAAAGAAGGATTTAGGAAATACATCTTTTTTTCACTCCTGGGCCACTTTAGCTTGTTGAAACAGGATTGCATTACCATGACATTTAAAAAGGGAAAAGCAAACTATTTTGAATCTGGTCAATATCACTTATGATCTATTTTTGAACAATGTACATTAAAGAAATTCCTTATATTAGGGTAATAGTGATTTACCCTCTGGTTGAGTCTACCCTACTAGCTACTTGCACTAAATAAAGCCAGAATAGAGAACAGTGGTAATTAAAAGTTAGCTTCACCCAACTGGCTCCATACTACTCTAATTTTTGCATGCTTGTTTGTGGGGGTGGTTCTCAAGGCTTTTAATTGAAGTATTAAATAAGGTCTCTTTCTGGTGATCAAATGCCACCTTTTCTAGGTTTTTACTTTTCAACTTTGTTTCTGAAGACAGAAGATAAGAATCCATTGCTGGGATGCAGGGGTGTATTGTGCTGAGGAAGTTGGTAACGCAATCATTAGGGTGATAATCCTGGGTCTTTAGATTTTTCAGATGAAGGGTGGAGAAGAAGAAAGGAAAATTTAGTTACAAGTTACAAACTACTAAAGTAATCATTACTCATGATTGTATTTTGTTTTCATAATTCACTGGGTTTCTAGACGTTTGCTTATTGCTTTTATTTATTCCAAGTGACTTGCTTATTGTGATCATTTAGATACAAAATATTACTATCAAAGGTCCACTTTGGGAGACTTGATCCCCAGTCTGGGACTGTGGGGCCATTGGAGAAACTTTAAGACTTACATGCTTGCTGTTTAGACTAACAGAACACTAGCTCCTCCACTTTCATTTTTTTTCTCTCCAACCATTCCTTATAGTTTGCCTTGCTGCATGCTCCCCAATATTGCAACCAATAAGGCATCCAATTAATAGATTCTACTGAACATGGATGAAACAAAACCTCTTGAATCATGAAAGAGAATCAACCTTTCCTCCATGTAGGTTTATGACTGAATTTTGCTGTAGTAACAGAAAGCTACCTTGCATAGCTGTTAAAAGACTGATTGTTCACTTCTCTCGGTATTGGACTCCCTTTTAGTCAAACTCAGTTCATCACCTGTTGACTCTGGAATTTCTAGGACTTGAAGGTAAGGGACTACCGGCATTCATCTAATAAAGCATGTATTACATTTGCTTCTTACCATAATTATAAGCAAAAAGAAATTTCATTAAATTTAGTGTTTCTGGGCTGTAAGTTAACATCTGTTTGGTTTCTGCTTCCTGTCTAAGATATTCTCATTTTGGACATAGAGGAATAACATCTGTAATAGCTAAGTTCTTTGAAATGAACTCAGTCCCTCGATGTTCTTTGAAAAATGTTCATAACCCCATTTGTCCTTATCTTTCACTTTGCTTCTACTCATGTTAGGACAAGTATCTCATCAGGTTACTGCACAAGCAGTCTATGCACCTCTGTTGTGATGAATTATCTTCTTTGGGGTACTCTGTAGCCAGCAACAAGAACGTGACTCTGAAAATGATTGAGAACTTCTCACTTCGAGAATGCCTATGCTAAAATTGGAATATGAAGAGATTCACATAGTCCCTGTGGAAAGTGAGATACAAACTCACTCTCTTGGATTTGCTAAGATTGCTAAAGATGAATACATTTAAATGTTTCTCAGTGTATGACTTTTATCTTATATGAACCACAATTAAATAAACTATATAAAACAATGGCCATCTTTTGTTCAAAACCTTATATTGATTTTTTATCCTATCCAGAGAAAAGAATAAATGTTCTTAACTTCATCATTAAACTTCTACACCTTTTCCTCATTTTCTCCTACCTGCAGTCTGACCTTATCACACTGTCCAGATAATGTGTAAGACTGGCAATACCATCTTCAATGAAAAGTTCCCATTTCTATCCACAGTTGAGAGATACTTTTGCTGCTTGATACAAAGCAAGTTGCCATGTCAAGGGATAAGGCTTAAGAAATTTCCAAATGGCTAAAAAGTAAGACAAATAACAGACTGGAGTTACATATTGAATGGTGGTGGGTGGACCTAGGTGAATATGCACAGGAATGAACTCAGGTAATTTTAGAGCTCAAGTATGGAATCCATACAACTTTGTTTCTTAAGATGTGAGGCAATAGAGAGATGGGGAATTGTCAAGTTCAGCATAATGGTGTCAGATTCCTTACTACATAACTCTTGCTAATGCCTCGAGGTCTCATGTCCTGGGTGATAAACAGAACTCCCCAAGCACCGTGTGCATCTCTCTTTGTTAGTCCCTCCGTTCTGAATTTTTTTCTCTCCATGTCACTGTTTAACGGCTAACTTGTCCTTCTAGCTTGTACTCAGGTAGATACAGAATTTACCACCACAGATTCTCCATGGTGTGGCGTTCTTCTAACCACCCGGTAGGTTCATCCCTGATATTCTAGTGCACGCCAACTGTCTGCAGCATGGGATGCACCAATTGTTTTCCAAGCTTACGTGGAGAGAGTAGATTAGAATCGAAAGCTTCAGTAGGAGCTTCATGTAGAAGCCAAGTTCCCCTAGCAAATCATTTTCCTTTTATTATTCAATCCAATGTTTAGGCCATTGAGTTATCAGAATCTTCATAAGAGTTAAATTTCTGAATATCTACAATATATGAAGAGTCAACTGAAGAATTATATCAGAGATAAGAATTCACATGCAGAATCTTTTTATGCATTTAAATATAACTTTGGTTCTGGATGCTTCTGCAATGGCAAATTGGTAAAATATATTTGGAAATGTTCATGAGACAGTCCTTTTTGCCAGATGGTTACATAGCTGTCTCAATATAATAGTCTATAAAATATAAACTTTAACCCTGACTGCCTCCTCTATTATAATTATTGGTAGTCACATTCTACATATTACATGGTCTCATTTTCACAACCTATGTCTCTTTGTAAATATCCAGAATCTTAGCTATTTTTCTCTTTCTTTTCTTTTTTATTTTGGTTCTTTAAGACAGGGTTTCTCTGTAGCTTTAGAGGCTGTCCTGGAACTAGCTCTTGTAGACCAGGCTGGACTCGTACTCACAGAGATCTGCCTACCTCTGCCTCCCGAGTGCCAGGATTAAAGGCGTGTGCCACCATGTTTTAGTATCTCTTTACCGCCTAAAATGAAATATCAATGTGAAAAGAAATCTTGCCTACCATTTTTGTTACTAAGCCTTAAATTATAGAAAGCAAAAGATATAATAGTTGAAGAAGAGTTTACAATTAATAATAGAAAGAAGGAGTAAATCCAGTTAGTAGCACTGGCCTATAATAGGATGATAGTCTTACACTATTAAATATGAAAAATGAATACAAATTGCAGGAGAGCATGTGGATTAGATGAGTAAAACACACATTACACACATTTCCTTCTATGTATAAACTGGTTTCTCATCCAGACACAGGGCATACAAATATAAAATGTATCAATGAATTTCTACTTTTCTCCATTATCTCTCACCCTTTGCCTTCACCACTACCACCACCTCCTGCCCCCATCTTCCTCTTATCCTCCTCCTTCTTTCCTCTCCCTTACAGTAAGAACACTTGGCTAGCTTCTGGATATTCTAGTACAGACTAGCAATTTCATCTTGACAAATGAAGGTTATGAACCTATGACACCGGCACATCTGAAGGGAGAATCAACGAATTTTCATCTCAATCAACTGTAAGTTTTCCATGATACAGAAGAATTGGAAATCACATTCAGGAGATCGGTTGAGGCAGACATAGGAGATACGAGAAAGCTGTTTAACACAGAGTCTTGTTATCTCATAATTAATGTGAACTCCCTTCTCTCCTCCTGCTCCTTAATTTTATTCTCCTCCTTGAACTCAAGGATAGATGAGAACCAAATAGCATTACAAAGACTTGGAACTTCTCTGCTACTTTATGGCAAATTGTATTCAGGAATCTCTCAATAGCAACTGACAGAATGTGCAAAACCGTACTGCAGAAAGGGCACTGAAGTGCAAACACAAATAGAGAGGAAAATAGAACACTGACACAATTCTTCAAGAGCTTCCTTGATAGAATGGCAGAAGGACAGAAAGACTGATTGATGGCTCAGTCACAGCAATGGAGACAATTTTTAGCTTTTATCTTAAAGATTTCTGTTAAACATCAAATCCACAACTAATAATATAATGTGCTGTCAATGTCACTGAAAAAAAGAGCAGCACTATGAGACAAAAATAAGATTAGTTTCTTACATTGTTATAGTAATACACCAGGAAGAAATGTTTGGCTCCCATTTCCATAATCCTGAACTCTACAGAGTATGAAGATGCTAGAGATGAAGAGAATACATGCCCCCAGAGAATTCAGCCATGCTTCCGTCAAATTTTATAACAATACAGCCTACATGACTTTCCTGTCTCTTTATGCTATTGAAAATATAAACAGTAAATGTATGTGTGCCTCGTGTTCGTCTTGAATCAAAAAAGGCTGTTCATATATTTAAATATGAACATCTACAAATTGTGTGTGTGTGTTTGTGTGTGTGATTAGTATAACTATTCAGGAAAACAAGAACAAACCGTGTCCACATTAACTTACTTGATTGAGTAAGCTTTAAGAACAAAAGGTTTGGAAATCAACCACATGTGGTTTCTCAGTGGGTACTCTCTTTAATATATCAGTAAACAACTTGATAGTTAGTCAACCTGGTCTCATAGACTGGAAAATGGGACAGTGGTTGTAGATATCTCAGAGGACTGTTACAGAGAATAAACAGCATGATTTATATAAAGTCATAATTCACATGAAGTGCTTAGTACCTCTTTCCAAGGCAATGCTCAATAAAAATGATCTATGATGCTCACATATTTATAGAGATATATTTATGCACATGTATGCATATCATATCAAATGTAAGTGACGGATACAGGGAGAGAGAGTATTTATCATGCATCTTTCTTTTTTTGAATAGTTTGTTTCTAAAAAAAATTATAGCAGAATTGTAAACTGTCCTTGATACTTTTCATTTTAAAATTTACAGTTTAAAAATGGCAGACATGAAGGTAACAAATTGTTTTGTATGCACATAATTTATAACTTGAACAGTGTCAAGAGAAACAACCAAATATATTGATGTTCGTGGAATTGAAACTTTACTCTTTAATATATGCTTAACTATTTTACATTCCTTGTATCATCTTTAGAATGATTTTTCATTCTGTCTCTGAGTTCTTGTTAGGAATTAGTAATGATGGTAAAATTATCATTCCTAAATAGTCCCTGAGATTTTCGTGTTTGTCTATCCTCGGTTTTTCAATCACTTTTTTTTTAATCACACATTTATAATTTACAGAGCAGGATTTACTAGAGATGTATTTGAGAATATGTCTCTTAATTCACATATGGCTTATTCTAAAGTTTAGGTTGCAAATGCTACCAATTTTGCTTTAGTAAGTCATTCACCATGAAGGTCATTCATGGGATGAGAACTTTTATTTCAGTCTGGTCTCTAACCCACAGACAGCCTTGTTGTGGGAATTACAGGACTATAATTAACCCTGAAATATTCGAAATATTCGTGCTCATTCCATGGGATATGTTTCAGCTGTAGAATTCCTCCCACACTGGTGCCCAATCTGTGCATTTTCCAAATACACTTGCCAAAGAATGAACATAAGCCTTCAAGAGACACAAGGAGACGAAAGGAAGTGAATTTAAAAGTTTAATGAGATTTAAAATAAGTTAATTATGTTAAGGATTTTATTATTATTAAGATTATAATTATTTTTGTCATTTTGTCAATTGCCATTAAACATTTTGGTTGTTATTGAAATGGACAAGGAAATAATTTTTATTATTTACTTGGATTTATTTAAGCCTCACAAATGCACATTGAAAAATTTGAAACAAAGATTTCAAAACTAAAATAAAGCATGCATATCAAAAATATAGGATTCTCATATGGATAAATGTAGTAGTAAAGCAAGAAAATGTTATTTTATTAATATCTCTTTTAAATTAATTAAATCAAAATTAATTCAAGATGGGTTTTGTTTTCCATGGGATACATACTATGTTTTATACAAGAAATATATATATATAATAATTATATATAAATAATATATAATAAATATATATATAATTTTATCTGTCAGTATCTATTATACTGACAAGTTACAAATCATTTAGGTTCTCATATTTTTTAAATATATATAGAGTCTTATATAGCCTAGAGTGGACTCAAACTTTTTTTTTAGCTCAAAGAGGCCTTGAACTTGTGAAACTCCTACAATACTCCTAAATGTTACAATAATAGACATGCATACACCTACATGGCCCAAGTATGTGGTACTAGGCCTCTAACCAAGGGGTTTTTGGGGTTTTTTTGGTTTTGTTTTTTTGTGTTTTTTTTTTTTTGCATGGCAGGTAAGAAATCTGCTACCTGAGACACATTTTTAGCCCCAATACATATTTTAAGTTAAAATTTAAAAATAAGTTAAAATTTAAAAATACAGAAAGGAAACACATACTTGTAGTTCAGAGCCAGTCAGTAAATGTGAAAAAAATGACAAGGGATTACTACAAGTAACAATCATCAACCACAATCACAAATGAGAAGGAAATAGAGGAAAAAGAACTTTAAGAAAACTGTTAAGAAAATAAAATATAAGGTTTGTAGTGTCTAATAATATATTAGTTATAATTTACGATTATTACGGTAACATTTAAGATGATGATATTGAAGAATTCTGATGACTGTGACTCATTCTCTAGGGAACTGACAGATATAAAACAAAGGAAACAATGGCGCACAGGAGAGGTGAGAGAAGCAACCTTCCTCTTACAGGAAGGGATGTATGTGGTTTTCTCTTCAGTCTATTTTCCCAAGATCCTCTTTGCGTTAGGCACGTCACTGTTGTATTCTCTAATCCAGTGTAGTGGGACACACCTAGCTGGGGTTAGACCAAATCAGCCAGGTGGAATTCTGACCAGGAGCCAAAACATTCAAATGGAACAAGGAAACTTAAGAGGAGGTTATAGTGCTCAGAAGACAGGGGAAGAGAGATAATTGATTCAAACAGCATTGGGGGCATAGTCCACTACTGGTGAGTCCAGTTAATATGAAAGCATGGTTGACTGCATTAATTATTCTTTTTTATTTTCTTTTTCTCCTTTTTTATTAAGAATTTTTAATAAATCTTTTCTCATTTTATATAGCTCTCATTGTTCCCACTCCCTTCCCTCCTCCTGCCCCAACTTTTCTCCCCATCAACTCCTCAAAAACAGTAAGGTTTCCTCATGGGGAGTCAACAAATTCTGACATTTCACTTCTAGGCAAGACCAAGTACCTCTTACTTAATCTAGGCTGAGCAAGGTATCTCGCCAAAGAGAATGGGCTCCAAGATAACAGTTCAAGCACTAGGGACAAATACTGGTCCCACTGCCAGTGGTCACCACAGACTGTCCAAGCCTCACAACTGTTTCCCCCATTCAGTGGGCTAATTTGATCCCCTGCTATCTGAGTCAGTGAGCTTTCACTAGCTTGGGTCAGAAGTTTTTGTGGATTTCACCTTTATGGTCTTGACCCCTCACAATGCTCCTCCCTCTCTTGGGCTGGTCTTAGATAGCTTGGCCCAGCATGTTGCTGTAATATCTCTGTATCTGCTTCCGTCAGTTAGTAGATGAAGATTCTATGATGACAATTAAGGTAATCATCAATCTGATTACAGGGAAAGGCCAGGTTAGGTGTTTTCACCACTGTTGCTTAGTGTCTTAGCTGGGGGGTCATCATTGTGGAATCCTAGGAATTTTACTAGTACCGTGTTTATTTCTATCCCTTTAATGGTTCCTCAATCAAGATACCGCTTTCTTTTCTCTCCCTTACCATCCTCTATTCTTGAGTATCCCATTTTCTTATGTTCTCCTT
>JAQHUG010000030.1:11426659-11478912 GCA_028555095.1 Dicrostonyx torquatus
TCTAATTCTTCTGGGTGAGTTTGCTTCTTTTTGTTCTAAAGTTTTCAAATATTCTGTTTAATTCACTACTGTGGAATTTTTCCAGCTTCTTTATGTAGACATTTATGCTGTAAACTTTCTTCTTAACACTGCTTTCATCGTGTCCCATAAACGTGGGTATGCTGGTGGTCATTTTCACTGAATTTTAGGAAGTCTTCAAATCCTCTCTATTTCTTCCTTGACCCTTTGATGATTCAGGTGAGCATTGTTTAATTTCCATGTGTTTGTGGGCTTTCTGGTATTAGTGTTGTTGTTGAATTCTAGTTTTAAGCCATGCTGTTCTGATAACATACATGGGGTTATTCTAATATTTTTGTATCTGTTTTGGTTTGTTTTGTTACTGGGTATGTGGTCAACTTTGAGAAGTTTCCATGAGGTGCTGAGAAGAAGGTATAATCTATTGATGCTTGTTAAGTCCATTTGAGTCATAATATCTGTTAGTTCCCTATTTCTCTGTTAAATTTTTGACTGACTGAGCTGTCTAGTGATGAGAGTGGAGTGTTGAAGTCTCCCACTATTAGTATGTGGGGCTTAATGTCTGATTTAAGCTTCAGAAGAGTTTCTTTTACATTTGAATGTGCCCTTGTATTTGGGCATAGGTGTTCACTATTGAGATTTCCTCTTGATGGATTTTTCCTGTGACTAATATGAAATGTCCTTCTTTGTTTCTTTTGATTGATTTCAGTTTGAAGTCTATTTTGTTAGATTTGGATAACTACACCAGCTTGTTTATAAGGCCCATTTTTTTTTTTTTTTGGAAATTGTTTTCCCAACTCTTTACTCTGAGGTAATGTCTATCTTTGAGGTTTAGGTGTGTTTCTTGAAATTGAAAGTTTTGCTGAGTATAGTAGTCTGGGCTGGCATCTATAGTCTCTTAATGTCTGCATAATGCTTGGTCAGGACCTTCTGTCTTTATTGTCCCCATTGAGAAGTCAGGTATAATTCTGAAAGGTCTGCCTTTATATGTTACTTGGCCTTTTTCCATTGCAGCTGTTAATATTCTTTCCTTATTCTGTACGTTAAGTGTTTTGATTATTACATAGCAAGGGGACTTTTTTGATACAGTCTTTTTGGTGTTCTGTATGCTTCTTATACCTTCATAGGCATATCTTTCTATAGGTTGGGAAATATATTTTCTATTATTTTGTTACATATATTTTCTTTGCTTTTGAGTTGAACTTCTTCTTCTATACCCATTATTATTTGGTTTGGTCTTTTCATAGTGTCCCATATTTCCTTGATATTTTGGGTAAACTTTTGTTAGATTTAATGTTTTCTTTGACTGACAAGTCTATTTCCTCTATTGCATCTTCAGCGCTTGAGATTCTCTCTTCCATCTCTTGTATTCTTCTGTTTATGCTTTTATTTGCAGTTCCTGATTGTTTTCTCATCATTTTGGTTTCTATAATTCCCTCATCTTGTGTTTTCTTTATAGTATCTACTTCAGTTTTCAAATATTGAATAGTTTCTTATGTATGATTAATTGTTTCTTTTTGGTTTTCTTTAAGGGGTTTGTTGATGTCTTCCAAACTTGTTTGTCTTTTCCTCTATTTCATTAAGGGAATTTCTCATTTCTTCTGTAAGAGTCTCAAACATTCTCCTGAAGTTATTTTTTTTAGGTCATTTACTTCTGCTTCATCTATATTTGGTTGTTCAAGTCTTGCTGTTGTAGAGTCACTAGTTTTTACTCATGGCATGTCTTTTTTTTTTTCTGTGACTCTGGTGATTAATCTTCCAGGTGCCAATGGATCTAACGCTCAGATGGTTGCTCCTCATGGTGCAGTCAGTGCCATAGTTCCAGTTACACAGTTGGTCACTCAGTGCTCACAGGGTTTGCTCTGATCCCATGGAGTTTGATGTCTCAGGAAAGTTCTGGCTTAGGTTGACGGCTCAAACCTGTTGACCACTCAAACCTGTCTCTATAAATGTCCCTGGTCTGAATCTGCTCCTGTGGAGTTCGCTGGCTTGGGATTGGTCCTGCAAAGGTCTCTGGCTCTCAGAGGTCCCAGACTCGTGTGAGCCCAGACCTGCAGAGGACCTGGCTCATGCCTACTCCCTCATATATCCCAGACTCACGGCCAGACCTGCAGATGTTTCTGGTTTTCAACTACTCCCACGAGAGATCCTAGACTTATGTGCAGACCCCCAGAGGTTCTGGATCAGGCCTAGTCCCTCAAAAGTCCCAGACTCCACTTGGACCTGCAGGAGTCCTGACTCAGATCTACTCCCTTGAAGGTCCCAGATTCATGCCTGGACTCACAGAGGTCTCTGGCTCTGGCCCACTCATTCAGTGGTTGCTCCTATGGAGTCCACTATCTCAGGTCTGCTCTGGCCCAGGTTGCTGACTCAGTGCTGCTTCCACAAATGTCCCTGGTCTGGATTCGCTCCTGCTCCCATGGAGTTCACCATCCGAGGCCCTCTCTAGCCCATGTTGCTGGCTCAATCCTGCTCCTATGGAGTTTGGTCGTCCCTTCTCCATTCATTTTTATTACTTGAACTTCTTAATAATAATTTAAATGCCTCCACCATACAGTAAAGACTCCTTTCTGTTTCTTTTGGTGTTTCATCATTTTCTTTGAGACTTACCATAATTTTTTGTCAGAAATCTATGGGTTTTGACCAATTCGTATTTTAACAGTGATTCTAAAGGTAGCCAGTGTACCTTGGATTGGGTGAAATATATACTTGCTTCAATCTTGTTATAATCTTGTTATAATCCATTATAACAGGGCATTTTCTTTTTTTTCCCGTTACTATGGATAGTACTAGCCAAAGAACACTTGGCTTAATACTGTTTATTTTTTTGCTTACAGAGTCAGCAATCATAATTCATTCAGACGTAAGGCATCATTTCTAAATCTCATTGATAATTATTACTGCTATGAACTACCACACAACTGCAATTTCATATCAAAGGCACATCCAAAAATCAAAGGTATGTCCACACCTGTCCCCTTATCTTATTTCTTCCTAAGCTGCAGTTTAATTCAGGGTTACTTTCCTGATGTTCCTCACAGAACAATGGAGTGTGAAGTGTAACTCTCACTTCCAATACCAACTACACATACAGTGACCTTGACACCATCCTCACCTCTGATAATAATTGCAAAAGCCAAACAGTAAATGAATTTATTGAGTGGACACACACAGAAACACAAAACACAAACCAAATAAACTATATTTCCTCCGGCTATTAGTGTCTATAGCAACAGAAACAAAAGGAAATATAGTGTTGTAAATTTTTTATAATTTTTTAATTTTAATTTTTAATTGATTTTATTAAGCTATACATTTTTCTCTGCTCCATTCCCTTTCTCTCCCCTCCCCTTCAACCCTTTCCAGTGTTTTAGACCTTAACATTGGACTAAATCTAAATCTAGAATTCAGCCAATTTAAATTACACTGACTACTCTCGAGAATGCGGCTGAAGTGAGAGACCACTTTCGGTTTTGGTGAATTGTTAGTAAATTCACAGAACTTCTTAAAAGCTGTGCCTATGGCTATATCTTATTAGAACAGAAAAAAAAACACGTTATGGAAAGCAAAAGGACTCATGAAGCAGAATTAAATATTACCCGTTCTTCTCATTAACATTTATCTAAAATGATGATTTTAAGGGGTTGGAAGAGAACTTGGTTAATAAGCTACTTGCCATTCAAGCAGGCATATTTGAGTTTGTTCCCCAGCATAAAAGTAAAATATCATGTATGGTGGCATAAAATTGTAATCCCAGTGATGGAGAAGCAGAAATAGGCAAACCAGAGGGACTTATTAACCAGCCAGCTTTCTCTACCTTGTGAAGCCTGGGCCCTAATGAAAGATTGTTCCTCAAAACAATAGCAAAAAAGTATTTGGCTCCTGAAGAACACTATTGGGCCTCTAGAATCTGTATGCATACAAAGTAATGTGTATACACTACTTCATACTGAATTTTCTTAGTCACAAGAGGGGAAATCCAAAGCTGGTTCAATAAATTGTTAATTTGTGAGATCTGTGCAATTGCAAATAAAGCCAATTATTTGTGGTACCACATGAGTAGATGGGTATAAAATAGAAGGCATACCTCAGATGTTTCAAAGTGGTGATTGTGATGTTTAGGACAGAAAATATTTTGAAAATAGTCGTTACACTCAAGATAATAGACAGCATGTCACTAAGCAACAGTGTAATGCTGTAAGACTGTGAGCCCAAGCTAGAAACAGGAGCATACAATATTCTCTCTAGCGAGTAAGGTAGAACATGGATGTCAACACCAAATCTGTTCATTTAATTTGGCTCCACACCTTCAACTCAGAATCTGTCACCAAAGAGGGGATCTACTCCCAAACACCGTAACAACCTTCTCAGGTGAAAGAATAGTTCAAATAAGATTCTAGAGTTAGACTCTGGGCACACAGAGGACTGAAATCCTCTCAGTCAATGACTGACCTATAAAACTCATACAGCTCTTAGGAAAGATCCTATTAAACTGACAGAAGCAAAATTCTTTCAGTAGGCCTTGTTCTTCTGCCTTAGGCACCTGCTGGTGTGTTGCTGCAATTTGTCTAGTACAGGGTGATCTTTAGATGTATCTTGGAAAATGTAGTCTATATACCTTAGCATTGTGGGAGAAACAAAAAAGATCTAGATTGGAGGTAACTGGGATCTTGCCCCAGCTTGCATTACTGAGTCAAAACACTTCAGATTTCTCTAATAAATCTATCCAGATGATGTAGAACACAGCGACACATCGGCTCCTGGCTCCTCAGTAATGAACAACATTGACCTCTGCTTAAACTCAGTTTGGCATGAAGCTCATTTAGTACCATTAAAAACATTATACCCGTTAATGCTGTAAACACTTCGACCCAGAGTCCTTTCCATCTCCTCTTAACTCATACCATAGCTTTGTAGTTAATGTTTTCTTTTTCATTTCATAACAAAATCCATATTATAACTTAAATACAGATAAATGATTCATTTTCTAATGTCATGGTCAAATGCAAAAGGAACAATCAAATTGACTTACAACAGTAATAAAATGTTCTCGGCATGTGAACACACAGAAGATCCACTATTTCACTGATCTGGCCTTTGCCTCATCACAGAGATTTGTTCTGAATTGTTGTTACCTGCCAGACTTGTTCCAAGCTGAGGATTCAATTCCTATCTGCTTTTTGAGTTAACTGTGCACAAGAAATGCATGCAATAGATAATTATATGTGCCATTTCTATGTCAGATCACCAAAAAAATAAAAGACAAAAAAGACAAATCAAACTTCTTGGTAATCACAACAGAGGCCAAACTCAACAAAAGTTTGGAGCATGGTATAAGCTAGGAGCAGATGTTGACTGTAGAATAATTACAGTTATTAATGGGTCAAGAGCAAGCATAGTTAAAACTCTTGATTTTCATCTCACATGGACCCTAGGGCTGCCAATCAATAAAGCAGAGCCTGCCTTGCCATCCTTTGTTTCCAGAAAGCTATAAACATTTTAATCCCTAATTTCATTGGTTAAAAGAAGTCCACTTTCCTTTCTCAGGTATTTTAACAACCAAAACAGAGCAAAACTCAAGAGAGCTGTTAATGAAGATTCTATGACTTTCCCAAAGTAGTTTACATGAAAGTGTTTTAATATTTGTTAGGAGAAAGGTGTGTGACTTAGAATTTGTAGAGTAGTCTCAAATGAAAAAGAAAGGACATTTTATTTATTTATATCTCTTGGTTTCCTTTCTGTTTTGCTGTGTTTTTATTTATTTGTATTCATCTATTTATTTTACATCCCTGGCAAAGCCTCTTCTTCATCCCACCTCCCACTCCCACAATCCCGCTCTCTTCAGTCTCTGCTCAGGAAGGGGCAGGTCTCTCATGAGTATTGATAAAACATGGCATACTAAGTTGCAGTAAAACTAAGCACCTTGCCCAGTCTCAATACATGGGTAAGAATCATCTGTTTTTAACAGCTGAGTAATGTTCCATTGTGTAAATGCACCACACTTTCTTCATCCATTCCTCGGTTGAGGGACATCTCGGTTGTGAAGGATATCTAGGTATTTCCAGGTTCTGACTATTATGAATAAAGCTGCTCTGAACATAGTTGAGCATGTGTCCTTGTTGAATGATTGAACATCCTTTGGGTTTATATCCAAGAGTGGTATAGCTGGGTCTTGTAGTACGTTGATTCCCAGTTTTCTGGGAAACTCCCACACTGACTTCCAAAGTGGCTGAACAAGTTTACACTCCCACTAGCAATGAAAGAGTGTTTCTCTTGCTCCACATCCTCTCCAGCTTGAGCTGTTGCTTTTTTTTTTTTTTTTGCCATTCTGACAGGTTTCATTTGCATTTCCCTGATGGCTAAAGATATTTAACATCTCCAAAAGTGTTTCTCCACCATTTGAGATTTTTCTGTTAAGAATTCTATTTAAATCTTTACTCCATTTTATAATCGCATTACTCATTTTGTTGATATATAGTTTCTTGGGTTTTTTACATATTTTGAAAATCAGCCCTCTGTCAGATGTGGCATTGGGGAAGATCTTTTTCCATTCTCTAGGCTTCTACTTTGTCTTTTGATGCCATCATTTGCCTTTCAGAAACTTTTCAATTTCATGAGGTGTCATTTGTTGTTTATCTTAGTGTCTGTTTTATTGGTGTTCTGATCAAGAAGTTGTCTCCTGTCCCAGTGCATTCAAAACTATTTTCCACTTTCTCTTCTATCACTGTATCTGGATGTAAGTTGAGGTCTTTGAACTTTATGAACTGTAGTTTTGTGCATGGTTATAAATATAGATTAATTTGTGTTCTTCTACATGCTGGCGTCCAGTTAGACCAACACCATTTGTTGAAAATGTTTTATTTTTTTCTATCATATAATTTTGACTTCCTTGTCAAAATTCAGGTATCCATAGGTTTTTGGATTTATGTCTGTATCTTTTATTCAATTCTATTGATCCAATAGTCTATTTTTATGGCAGTACCATGCAGTTTTTATTACTAAATCTCTGTAGTAGAGCTTGATACAGGGGACATACCTAAACATAATAAAAGCAATATAGAGCTAGCCAGTTGTCAAATTAAACGGAGAGAAATTCAAAGTAATTCCACTAAAATCAGGAACGAGGTAAGATTTTACTCTCTCCATACCTATTCGATATAGTGCACTGAAGTCCTTGCTAAAGCAATAAGATAACTAAAGGAAATCAAAGAGATATTACTTGGAAAGGAAGAAATCAAAGCATCATTGTTCGCAGATGATCTTTAAGTGTACATAAGTGATTCCAAAACGTTATCAGGGAGCTCCTACTACTGATAAGTACCTTTAGTCAAGTGACTGGGTATGAGATTAACTAAAAAAATCAGTAGCCCACCTTTATACAAACAATAAATGGGCTGAGAAAGAAACTAAAGAATCAACACCCTTTATAACAATCTCAAATAATATAAAGTATATTGGTATAACTCTAACAAAGCAAGTAAAAGACCTGCATGGCAAGAACTTCAAATCTTTGAGGAAAGAAATTAAGGAAGCTATCAGATGATATAAAGATCTCCCGTGCTCATGGATTAGTAGGATCAGCACAGTAAAAATGACAATCTTATCATAAGTATCTGCAGTTTCAATGCAATTCTTATCAACATTCCAACACAATTCTTTACAGACCTTGAAAGAACAAACTCAGCTTCATAAGGAAAAACAATCCAGAATTGCTAAGACAATTCTGCATAATAAAAGAAATACCACATTCTCTAGCACCTCTTATTAAATTTTTAACTTCAGTCTAACGTAGATTCTAACACTGGTTCCTTCAACTTTTCACATTACATTTAATCATTATTATCTTTTCAGTTGCCATTGACATCAGTTTTTTATTGAAATAATCATTTTATTAGTGTAAAAGAGCTTTGTGCTCTGTGCAAAAGTGCTGGAAACATGCCCATAAGTATGGAAAATTTCATATTATGCAATTCATGATTTTAATTTCATTTTGCTATGTTCATTTACACTTTTACTTTTATATATATGCTTAATATATTTTTATTTAATTCTCAGAAATTCATATAAATATGTATATATATATTATATATGCATATGTATTATGTAATTATGTATATTTGTAAGGGGAAACAATATTTTCCCATTCTATATATTCTTTCTTTTGCTCTCTTATAACATATATTACACAAGGATCAGGTTTTTTAAAGCCTTCTTCTTATATGAACACTTAATACATTTATATTTTGAATTGTTCTTACTCTCCTACCTGCCATTTCTCACCTTCTCACTCTCCTGCTGGAACCCTTCCTCCCCCTCAAAAAAAAAATCCTTCATTTTACTATGTTGCTCGGTATGTGACCCACTCAATTTAACTAGAATTTCTTGCCTAAGCATGGGTGGTAGAGTATTGACTGCAGCAAAGGCAACTCCTCAGTGGCTACATCGCTGAGGAAAATTACACTCCCTCTTTTAACAACATTAACTGCCAAGTCTCTCCTGGATGGGAGAGACCTCATTTCCCTGCCCGTTCATGATGCAGCTGAAGGACCAAATCTTCTGCAGGTCTTCTGCAGATAACCACAATTACAGGTAGTTTATGAGAGCCACAGCCATGTCCTGTCCAGAAGGCATCTTTGACTGCATGCCTCCCCAAATTCTGTCTCTTATGTTCTCTTTGTGCCCTCTTAGATGATATTACTTAGTTCATTCAAAGTTTCCCTATAGGTCTTCAGTCTCCTGTTCTCTAATTCTGTTTGTGAACCCAAATTAAAAACCTGTTTTCAACTGGAATGGCTTGATATACTTGCCTTAAAGTTATTTAGATTTTTATCTGCTATGTCCCTTCAGCTGTATAATTTTAATCTTCTTATGTGATGGCCTTTATAGACATCTATCAGTTTTCTCCTCTTATGTAGAGTGTATTAGTGTACATATAAATAGATGTTCTATAAAGAATATTCGTAGTACAGAAAGTTTAGGAGTAATTATGGTTATCTTTTAAATGCGTGTGGTATATCCCATGGATATCTATGCAGAGGTGAATTCATATGAATGTACATGTGAAGGTCCTGGGTATGAGAGCTAATGTAAGGTCAGAATCTTTATGTTATTAGAATGTTTCTGGTATATTAATGTTTCCCAGTGAATCACAATTCCCAGAATCTACAGTTTCACAAGTCTCCTCCAATGTCCACTATGGCTTTGGTCCCAGAACCTGTTTCAGTAATTAGATACTTTAAATGTGAAAAGTGTTTGTGGAATGGATAACACTTTTCTCACTGCTACATTAGAAGAATAACCAAAGAAGTGCAGACAGATCTGGCCTGCTGGAGGCACGCAGCCTAGCAACCAGCAGCAGCCAGTCAGTAGCACCTACCAGATGTGTATGTGATGAAAACCCTAAAGTCATCCAGACCTACCTGATACTCTGGATAACTGACACTGATTGAAGGAACAAAGAGGTGGGGGGCCTATCCTCCTGAGCACATTTTTATCTGGCAAGTCACAAGGATATGTTTATAAGTCACAGAGGTCAAAGTTATTTCTGCTTAAGCCATACGTAAGTGAAACCAAATTCCAGCTCTAGTGACTATCATTTTCAAAAATTGCCATGGCTGTAAATATTGAGCTTTATTCAATATTGGTCCTTATTTTGGATTTGATTGTTAAAATTGTCTTGCTTTGAGTCTTGCAACAATGAAGAGTGCAGTGCTTGTGTGTTCTGTGAATGCATGTTTTCAAGTGTCCACATACATTTTATACATGCATTTCTCTGCAGCAGGAGGTTACAAGTTGCCCTCTGTTTGACAATTTGACCTTGACATAATTTCTTTGTGTTAAAAATACATTAGTATTCTTCTCAATATAGTGATTTTGCTCCTATTCCTACATGTTGTACATGTAGATTTGTTTTATATAATAGGACAGCAATATCTTGAAAAGCACTTCAATTACTATCTAATTATATGTTATGGATTAACCATCCTTCTTTTAATATTTCTCAGTGTCAAAAATCAATATTGGAGACCAGGAAATGCTCTGTGAATGAATTTCTTGCGGAACAAGTTAGAGACCTGGGTGGGACCCTTAGCACCATGTCAGAAACTAGATATGGAGGCACACACTTGTAATGCCAGCACTGAGGCAGATATTAGATCACGATGGCACCCACTGGAAAGGTTAGTCAAATGGTGATCTTTAACTTTTGAATGAGAGGTTCTCTCTCAAAAATAAGGTGTAAAGTAATGGGTGAAGGCAATAAGGGCTAATGCGAAGCCTCTACAAGCTGATGTATAGTCATGCACTTCTACATATACAGACACACCACACCTGTCCCCTACACACACATTTTAAAACAGAATTAAGATTATCATTGTACTTTCTGTTATAAGTACTACTGTGTAGTTCATTTAATTTTCATTTGCACAAGTAAATTTAGAAACCAAGTCTTCCTTGCAGGCATGATAACTTTTTGGGGGTGCTCCTTACATATGCTAGACATTCACCTTTCTTGGGTCTCTACCCTAATTTCTCAGAAGTTTGTGAGCTATGTATCTTCCCTACAGCAGAAACTCACTGAATGTGAGTGATGTTTAACGTGGCACTATTTTGGAACTTATATGTCTTCAGTCATTTGTCATGTTAAATTATTGCTTTGGTGAAGACAGTACTAATGTCATGTATATATTCCATTTCATTTAGAGGTCTAGAAACAGTGTACTTAGAGTAAATGATTAACAAATATTTAATGTAGGATTCCTGTTCATTATCACTTTGCAAATAATATTTGCATCTGTAGATCTTTTTCTCAAGGAATTATTTGATTTCTTAAAAAATATATTATACATATAAAGTAAATGATATAAACTGATATATATATATATAAAATGAGAATGCAATATGAAGACATGCAAATTTTTTATAGACCTTATAATAATCTGTATATTTTCCATGTTATTATTTTTAATCTAATACTTGAAGTCCCATGAATATTTGGGGAAAATAAAAGAAAAACTTATAACTCATGATCAAAACATCCTGATTCCTCAATTAAAGTGCAGTTTATATAAATGGTTTTGAGAAATTTACATGAAACCATGTATATTAGACTGTAAACAATATAAAAATACTTTAGCAGATAATAATAATATCTTTATATAATGCCTTTATCAACTGCTTTGTCTGCTAAAAACATGGTGAAGTTGTAAATTACCCAAGTAGATTCAGCTCTTCCTGCTCCTTCCCCATCCTCTCAGCTTGATCTGTATTTTACATTATGAGATACAGGTACAGTATCATTGACTCCCAATGGGAATGCTAACAGTATTTTAAAATAATAGCACATTTGTGCATATGAAAGCAATTTCTTTTCATGATTTGATAGAAAAAGTTCAGCAAAAGGTTAAATTAAACAGACATCTTATTTTCCTTTTTCATAAAAGAGATGCTTCCCCAGAGTCATAACCTCTGCAGGGAGGTAAATGGAAAGAGATGTGGAAATAAAAAGATAATTCAAGTTAAAGTGCACATGGGCATTTTTGTAAAAACTTCTGAGTTTCATGTGTGCTCCTGTCTTCTTATTACCACACTAATCAATCTGAAAAGCAAAATATGCTTTATTGCATTACTAAATCATGTCCACTTCCTCTTTCATTAACTCTCTTAATTATCATCAATACCTTAATGTTCCAATATAAGTATTTCAGTCACTACAAAGCATAGCTCCATGAAGTGACTTTAGAATCATCAGGAGATACAGTAATGTGGTTTAGACTGCTGACAAACATTCTAAGGGTTTTCAATCAAACTTAGCT
Source organism: Dicrostonyx torquatus (assembly GCA_028555095.1). Lineage (NCBI taxonomy): Eukaryota > Metazoa > Chordata > Mammalia > Rodentia > Cricetidae > Dicrostonyx > Dicrostonyx torquatus. Next base: position 11,438,488 of record JAQHUG010000030.1, read on the forward strand.
TCTTACCACAGATACCTTTATTTACACAATGTCCTAATTTATTACTCCAATTTATATGCTGGCCTATTTTATTTGTAGGCTTAGTCTAATTTTAACACTGTCAAGAATAATTCAAAGGAAACCGGGTAGGTCTGCTTAGAACAGAGAGCCTGCGTTAATCTTTTCTGACATTAATAGAATTAGACCTTATTAATTCTGACATGATTTATTTCATATTGTGTAAATACTAAACGTGAGCGTCATGTTCTCATTGAAACAAGTGTTTTACATGCTTCATATGCAGCAATTTAAACACGAATTGAAAGTGAGCCTTGAAAACAATTTGAAATTGCTTCAATCTTGTCAAACTTAGAAAGATTATTACTGCCGAATGAGCAGCGCTAAATGCTAACAAACTTTGCTCCTCAGGAGTCACTAGGGAAAAGCAGAGCAAATCAGTCCAGCTGTAAAAAATAAAACCAGTCTTTATTTGTCTCTCCAATTATATTTAAACAGGTTGATGGGATCGGTAGCAAGCAGAGAGCTATATTGCAGCCTCCTAGATGTGGATTAGTTTTTGTTTTGTTTCTTTGTTGTTTTATTTTGGAGATTATAAAATAATCACATCCTTCCATTCTCTTTCCTCCCTTCAAACCTACCCATATATTCCCACTCTCTGTCAAATTCACAACCTCTTTTTTCATTTGTTATTGCCTGCATTTATTTATTTGTGTATTCTGTATGTATGCATTATACATATATGCAAATATAGCATGCTCATTCTATAGAATGGCACTAGTATATATGTTTTAAAGGATGACTGAGAGTAAACAGTACTTTTACACTGGGAGGGCCACAAATCCCACTCTCTGCTTCACTTAGTTGCCCGGGCTGATGTCTGTTGGGCTTTTAGCTTGAGGTACTCTGTGCAGTTTAGCTTCTTATTTGGTGTCATTCTGGCTCAGCTAACTTTGGGGGTAGTCATGATGGTGAGACTTTTTGATATTACTAAGAACCATAGTTTTTAATTCATGACTGGAGCATGGCCACTACTCTAATAACTATTGAACACCAAGACTTTTTTCCCAATGATTTTAACTGTCATCAGCTGATTAGATTTAGGACAAGCAGTTGTTTGATATGCCTTTGGAAAGCAAAAAGTATTAAAGTTACATCTTTAAAGGACATCATGCATTTACATCTAAGTTGCAAATGAGTGGAAACCATCTGAACTGCTGCATAAGCACTGTAAGATGAAAAGGAAATATTAATATTGACTTCTTCAAAGGTAAGTGGTTTGATCTATGGTGTAAAGGGCTTTTTAAGAAGCAGAAATGATACCCAGAAATGTTCTTTAGGGACAGAGCAAAGATAGTATTTCTTTTAAGCCTCAATTATTTATGTTACCAAAATGTAAGGGAAGAATTATTGGACAAAGCTTTTATGTATCTAGAACAGTTGATTTTGTAGCTGTCAATTAAGGTATGAATTACACAGCTTTATATATATATATATATATATATATATATATATAAAACATGAAGTGTAGAAATGGGAGGGAATAAAGTTTTTACATTTGTACATTGATAATTTGGCTTAAAATACCTTATCCAAACTGTCAACACAAACAATTTTCATTGCATGGAGTAATTTTAATTTTTTATCTATGAAAATTTTATACAAGTATTTAATTATTTTTGTCACACCCACTCCCTAAGGTCTAAATCCTCCCCAAACCCATCTCCTATGTAACTTCACATTTTCCATTCTTTCATTATGAATGTAAGATTATTGTTTTAATATTAATAATATTTGTTATTTTAATAATAACCCGATGAATCCAATTAGTGCTTTCCACATATTGATGAGGATGGGGCCATCTACTGGATCATGGGCAACCTATCAGGGGACAGCGAAAAGGGTCCCTCCCTAAGCCAGCATCGATCCCCTGCTAGTAGCATCTGCAATCCGTTTAGGGCACACCATCTATCTACCTTTCCTATCCTTGGCTCTAACAAGATGAATCACAAGTGCAGGTTTTAGGACTGGAAACTATGAACTATGTCTGGTCAGAGACAAGTCAGAGGAAACTTGGGCAGAGGTCTATGGTGATCCCAACATGGAAATCCAATGTTTTGTCTGGGAATGGTTGTGAAAAACTAACAGAACCATCTATTACACTGTTCACTCTTGCAATGGGTAAAGGTTTATCTTATTGAGATCCTAATTTTTATTTCTGTAATGCTTGGATTCCTTAAGTGCTTTATGTGTTTCCTAGTCATCTCCCAATTTTTTAATTAAAATGTTATATCTTTGTCCATTATTCTGTCATTTAAATTTATGTCATTTATTCTTATTAAGTTGCAAGATTTATATATACGTTCTATGCATAAATATTTAGTTGACAATATATTTTTGTGTATTTTCTTCTACTTATTAGCCTATCTTCTCACTGCCTTTCCAGGTTCTTCTGAAAACAAAACAAAACAAAACAAAAGAATGACAAGCACATTTATTTTGGTTATTTACTTTCTTTACAATGCTAGCTAAGAACCAGTGATGAAAAAGAGGACATAGAATTTCTTTGTGTATTTTTTATTGCTCTTTATGTACATTTAGAAATGTTAAAATCTTAAAGGTATCCACAGACTTAGGGAGTCCAACCTAATGTTAGCTTGTTCAAAGGATGTAACAAATGTTGAAGGTCAGAAAACTCAGAGTGCACACTCTCCTCTGAAGAAGATTGGATTTACTCGTGAAGAATTTAAACTGTTTACTTAATGAATTCTTAACTCATTAATGCATTTGCCTTTGTTCAATTGCTCTTATTTACTAAAAAATAGTCCCAAAAGTGTAGGAATCTCAAGAAGCAGATGCACAGAACCCAGGCCATAGAATGGTTCTATCCATGCTTTTCAGTGTCCTCTTAAATCTGAAGACACATTTTTTTTCATGTATTTATCTTTTGAAGACATATTTTAAAGGCAAGGGAGTAGGAAATTAATACATTGCCGATGGAATTCCATACACTATTGTGTTAATGTTGTAACATTAGCCTCTTGTACTGTACCTTAATCCATTGATTTACTGATCAGAATCATGTTGTATACATTCATGTAAAATACCTTGTGCTCCCCACAAAGTGACATTGGAGCACAAAGAGAGTTTAAGAAAATCATCAAATTACATACTGAAAAATCTAACTTACTCATCCTTACAGACCTCTATTTCAGAATAGAAGTTTTATATCCATTGCCATATTAAGTTTTCTGTTTGATATCTTAGGTTTTTAGGCAAAGTTGGCATGTAAAATCCTATGCATTCTTGAAAATAAATTGACAGCTTAATAAATGTTCCATAATGAGATAAAATAAATAGCAGAAAACACACAAATCACACTTAATCTTTGGGAATGGCGATGAATATTTTCTTATTATTACTGCTGTCATGTTTTCCACTAAAAATATTTCCACACTATTCAAAAACAAACAGACATTTTTCTGAATATTCTAAAAGGAAGGAAATGTCTGCTGGTTCATACCTTTAGAATTAATCAAGAACTGCCGATGACTACAATTTTTATGATTGGAAGATTGAAAGTCTTCAATGCTCTATGCGATTGAAAGTGAAGACATCAGCCATGGCAGCCCCTGTTACTAACCCTTCACTATTCCAACATGTCCAGGATCAATACAGGCAAAAAAAGTGAATACTATCTCTAAGTGAATTCTGTGGATATCATTGGAAGAAAACAATGCTGATTTCTAACTTTAAAATTAAAGTCTTTAAAATTCAAGCATGGAATATATTAAATATAAATGATAGCAAACTCAGACAAATTACAAACCTATAAAATCAGTTTTTAGCCTGCCATTCCACAGAGTCCACATTCCAACAGAAGTTGGTAGAAGTAAATACACTCACTGAGGATCATTTCAGGGAAATAAGATAATAGAAATGTCATTTAAATATTTTGAGAGAACCTTTGATTTCATTATGTTCTTTGGGTCCTTCTGAAGCATCTGGGAATTAAAATTTCAAAAAGAAAGCTATGATAAACTTATGATATTATGAAGCAGAAAGTTACTTTAAGTAAATTGAAATCTGTTTAATATTAGTTATGTTGATATTTCATAATAGATACATATTTTAGAGGAGTTTTTGTTTGGCTAGGTCAAAGTGAAATTCACACCACATATGAAATATCTGCACTCTGTTTATGCAAATGGATACTGGTAATATGAATAATATTGCTGAAACACAAAATAAATATTTCTAAGTACATTTTTACTACTGATATGACAGTTAGCTCTTCAAAATGCTAGACAGAGTAAGACCAAGGTTTGGGTTTCCAGAGATCTTGTATTTTACTCTAACTTGCTCTCAGCTATCTTTCACACGTGAGGAGGGACAATTCACATTTCCTATCTGGACAATGATTTCCCTTTAATTACAGCTTTCAGAAATTGAATGAGGTAATACTAAAAGTTTTTTCATTCAATGATATGAAAGTTGCATTCAAGACAGAACATATGACCCCATGAAGGCCATAGTATCAGCATGGGAGGTGCATAGCTGTGAAAACGAATGCTGAATCCAACAAATTCATGTGGTTTTTTCATAAGAGAGGAGACTTGAGGTGTATTATTAGCAATACATAGAATGAGAAAGTCATAGCACATAGGGAAGACAGAAATTTTAAATTACTAGAAATTAAACACAAGCTCTCAGATCATTTAGAGACTTGTCATTGTGTTTTTTCCAAATATTTTACCCTTTTCTAAAATCTGCATGCCAGTGATACACATGTGGGAAAGTAATAAGGAGAATCATCAGGATTGCGAGGACAAAGCAAAGACAGTGGAGACACCCAATAAGCTGGAAGTCATCGAATGTATTACATAATAGGCTATTGAACATTGTTGTGTTCATCTCGTGGACTAGGCAGTGTGAGCCATATTTAGGAATTATTCCAGTCACAGGACAAGAAAATTTGATGTTTTTCATGAAATCTCACCAACCTTGTCCAATGCATCGGGACTCTTCTTGCAGCTTTACCCTGCCAGCACTGCCAATAACAAAAGCATTGAGCCCCACATACCCACAGAACAATAAACAAATTAAATACATTTAGTTTCTCAACCTTCAGGAATACCTACATTTCTGCACTGCATACTGTCTCAGTGTGGAAGTAGCTAGACAAAGTTTTCTTTCTTGGAAATTCATCAGGCCAGGTCACCAGGTCTTGCAACTAGGACACACAAGAAAATTTTATTCAATTTAATGTCATTGACCAGAAGATAGAAAAAAGATGGGTATGTGTGTGTGTGGGGGGGAGACTGAGAGTGTTTTCTTCCATCTGTCGTCTCTCACTCAACAATTGTTCAGAGGTAAGGCAAGTTGAAGGAGATTAATCCTCCATTTTTCCAGGATCTATTATTTTCCATTCACTGGTTTATTTCTGAGAGTATGGATATACTACCTCTTTAAAAATAAAAGCTCACACTTACAGGCTTTTAAAGTGGAAGTAAAGATTAAATATACTGATAATGTTGACATCCCTAATTATCTCTAATCATCTAATCATCGTGCATTAGAAAACGAGCAATGAAGCTTACTTCCTCTATCCCATAGTTGAAGAATCACACGCATCAGGCAACTAAAGAACAGTCTTCAGTCTATTTTCTCTGATCATCTGACAATATTGTCCAGTAACTGAACTATGTGTGATGTTGTCTCACAAGATTCTCAGTCCATTTAGACCTGGGACCAGAGCCAGCCACATGATTTGTAGAGCTCACTACAAAAGAAAGTACTTATTCCCTTATTGAAAATGCAAGAAAAATGTGACATTGAAGGTGCTAAATATGGGCTTTTCTTTATTCTGTGCCCCTCCCTTTATCCTAGTTATTGTGTTTTTTACATTTAATGACATTAAGCAAACAAAATACAAAAATTATATCAGTAACATGAATTTTGTTATTCATCTTCTATAAAATGCTACCTTTCAACGTAGATAGGAGATACTTAATTTTTCTTAACTTGAACATTGTGGTCCCTATATGTAATTTGGGAATCGTCAAATAGCACACTTAAAGCTCACAGTTTGTGTGTCTCGCCCACTACCCATATATAAGTGTGTGTGTGTGATTTTTCTTAATAGTGGAAATATAGCATAGACAGAAGTCAGGTGTCCTTATCTCTCTATCTTATACATATACATTCTACCAGCACTGGATACAATCAGCTTACTTACTGATGAGTAAGCAACTGAAACGTTTCCTTTCCCTTGTGTCTGTGTTGTCATTTTCAGACCAAGGAAATCACATTCTTGTCAAGGAAGGATAAAGTATTTTTTTATTCTTGGTTTTTCAGATCCTTTGTTATATTTTAGATCAGAATGCCCTACAAATGTGTTAAAGTCTTGATTGTTTGCATAGTATTATCAAAATGTGGAGCTCAGTTGGGTTTTTCAGTAATTATGTGCATGTCCATTCAGGGGATTGTGGGGTTTTGGTCCCTTCATTATCTCTCTTTCCTTCTCATATCACAACTTCTACACATCACAAGTTCTACATTCTCCTTCAATAAAAAACTTCTATATCACCACATGATCAGAAGCCACTAGGCAACTCACCATACCAAAACGTGGCTATCTTCAATATCTATTATAGTTACAGAAGCCCGTCTGACATTTCCTTTTATGTGTTCATTTAAGATTAAATGGAGATCATGGACTCTAAAATTAGCCAGTGACCTTGCTCACTTAAAGTCCATCTTGCTCTTCCCCTTTGATATGTTGCAAACATGTTGTGCAAGCAGTACAGCAAGAGCCAGGACCACACACATTATACACATCTCTTTTGCGTGCGTATTTGCCTACTCATTGTTTCAACAATCCTCATCTATGAAACACAAGTTCAATTTCAAATCTTTATGACTCAAGAGAACAGAGCTAAGAAAGTGACTACGTCTGAGAGAAAAGACCCAGTGCCACAGTACTGTTTGCACATCCATCCTTTTGGCTCTATTATAGCTATGTGCAGTTAGTTACAGAACAGATCCCATCATTACCAGTTACATTGTAAGTGTGCTCTAAGCATTGTCTGCTGACCAGATAAATTTGTTTACCTTTTTGTAATTTTTTTTTCAGGGAGTTGGGGGTGGAACAAAAAGTGTATAAGATGTGTATAAGATCTATTTCCATGTGCATGTTTATTGAGTAACTGTGGGGTTATACTTGTCTAAAGCATGCTTGTGCAAGTCAACAACTTCAGGAATTTTTCCTCATCTTTCAACTTGCTGGAAGCACAGTCTCTTTCTGTTTACCACTGTTTATCCAAACTAGCTGACCTATAAATTTTGGGAGAATTTCCTGTCTCCAATCCCCATCCACTCACAGGAGTGCTAGATTGTAGAGGGATGGTACTATATCAGATCTCAGTGGATTTTGGAGATCTAAATTCACATTTGTTCATCTGGTACTCTACCCATGGAGCTACCTTGTAAGCTTCCTCTGCCTTTTACATTTCTGTCCCTTTCCTCCTTCCTTTGCCCCCTCATTTCACTTCACCCTTTTAGAACTGATACAGCAATCTATCCAACTGAACTCTAAAGGAGATTCTCATGGTGGCCAAAACTTTAGTTCTATTGCTTCTGTGCCTAAGGTGTGAATCTTAACTACTGTCCAGTGCAGAAAAAAAAAATGTTTCTATGAAGAAGACTGAGTGCCTCACAAATCTCTGCATATAAGAAACACCTACTTAGAAGACTTCTTGACACTCTGTTCCCATGGATGACCTACATCTGTGCATATATGAGCAACATTGACTGCATTTATTGTGTTATTTTAAAACAATTAAAAATTTGGATGGGGATGTGGGAGAAGAATCTGGGAAAAGTTAGACAGGAATTTAGATGTGAATAAGATTAAAATACATTGCATGTATATACGATATTCTCAAATAATAAATTTAAAATATCATATTAAAATAAATAAAAAATTGCACATATACCCTACACACAAAAAAACAAAAGAAACAAGCAAAAATACAAAACAGATTTGAAATTTCCATCCCACTCATACCTTTAGAATCAGAGATATAATTTAAGTCCTGGCACATCTGCTCAGCATTGTAAAGCACTGTTTGTGAAGCAAATTCAAAAGCACTGTTACAAGCAATGCATAAGTCTGTAAGCCAGAAGCAGCCAAAGAAAAACTGTAATTTAATGATTTACTTCCTCTTGCTCTGCAAAGCATTTTGTTAGTCATGCAATTTTTCTTTGAATTCTTGATTTCTGATTACTTTCCTCTCCTTCATGACAACCAATGCAGAAAAAGTGATATGTGTTATGTTTATAATAATACAAATATAAATAGTTCCAATTAAAACTAAATGGGAAATACTCTCCATTTCAAATAAAACTAATATAATTAAAATAACTCATGCAGTTTTTTATATTTCAGTATACCAAAATAAATGAGTTGATTGTAGGTTAATAATTAATTTGAAATATTTACAGTAAGATACTGATCCAATAATATGTTCTACTTTCTTTCTATCTTTTAATATTTATATAAGTTAGATGTTGGTTAAAAATGAAAGTATTTTAAACTCTTATGTTTGGATCTATTTCTACTACTTTATAGTCAAGAGAGATACATTTATTTGAGATAGAGAAATACATTTGCATTACATTAGCATTTTTCTTAGAGAGACAAAATATCTGTACTTGTTAGTATAAAGGAGCTTATTAGTTTCTGAGTGCATAGATCTGAAATGATTTGTGTGTGTTTGTATGTATGTGTATGCATGATTATATACATGTGTGTGAGTATGTACACATGCATATGTGTGTGGTGTGTTGGTGTGTGTGTGTATAGATGATAAAGGTCAAGTATCTTTCCTCAGACACCATTTCACCTTTTTTCTATTTGTGAAAGGATTTTTACAGTTCTGGAACTCACTAGAAGGGCCATGCTGGCTGGACCGAGCCCAAGGGATACATTTCCCTGTCTCCCCAGTTCTAGGATTACCAGCCTGGATCAACACATCTGTCATTTTTAGCCTGAATTCTGAGGTTGGAATTCAGGCCTTCTTGTTTGCATCGCAAGTATGTTACTGCCTTAACTCTCTCCCCAATACTGAAATGATTTCACATAAGCAAACACCAAAGAACAAAAACAAGTCTATTTGATGCTTAGCTATTTTTCTAACCTGTTGATATTTTTGTTATTATAATTCAACCAAAAAATTTAGAATTGTATGACATTTATGAGTTGTGCTCCTTTTTATGCAGCTTTAATTTGGAGATGTCTGATAGTCTCAGTAGTATATAAAGAGTAAAAACTCCAGATGCCTAAAACCACACTTATTTAAATTCTATGGAAAGCTTATCTGAGCATGAGCAGATACAGTGGTTTCTTCTGGAACATGGATGGTCACAAATTCTCTGGAATTAAGAAGTGGTATAAATAAGAATCTGAATAAATAGTTGTGGTATAATCATGTAACTGACAGGTAGGCTTTGGATCTAAAGTTATGAACATAACTCTGCGACAGTCCATTACTTTAAGATACTTGCTAAATAAATCTGTCTTCACAATTCTTGGGATAGGTGGCATAGAATGAATTCCTGTGAGGAGTTCCCATCAAATTCAAGAGCAAATGAGAGAAAAGCATGGATAGGAAAGGATAAGAGACCACAGCTAGAAACGCTAGATATGCCATACAAAAATCCTCTATAGCAAGCTTTCTTATCTAACTTTCTTTGGGGAATGGCTCTCCCAAATAATGAAGTGGAAACTTATGGATTATGAAAGCTTGATCTTTCGCTTAGGTGTATTCCCCACTAGCTCTTATAACTTAAATTAACCTTCTTTTATTAATCTACATTCTGCCAAATGACTTTTTTTAAACCCCTCTTCCATTTTTCATGTTCAGCTTTTTTCGTGTCTAGCTTGCATGGATTCACTTCCAGATTTTTTGCGCTCCCCCTCCCTGGATGTTCCACCTAGTCTCTTCTACCTAGCTATTGACCATTTAGCTCTGACAAATCTAATCAAAATGTGCATTGGTGAAGACTCATCTTCACTGTGTAAAAAATGATTATCCCATAACATTGTTATTCTTTAAATAAGTTTTAGGGCCACCAAGCTGTTTCAGCATGTAAAAGGCATTGGCCAGCTAAACCTGATAAGATGATCTGAGGTCAATTTCCAGGAACCACATATAGAAGGAAATGGCTAATAGTTGTCCTCTGATCTCTATATGAACACTGTAGCACATACTTACCAATGCATTTATATGCCCACAAGAGCACACACACACACACACACACAATAAAAAGCACACATACAACACACACACATGATAATAAAACTTTTTTAAATGTAGACTAATAAGAGTCCTTGTTATTGGAAATTTTCAGTTTTGGAAATTTTATGACGGAAGAAACAGTACAGGCTTGTTTGTTTTCAGATTTCAGAAATGTAAGAATGGGCTGGAGACATAATTCAGTGGTTAAGAGAACTTGCTCTTCTAAGCAGATCTAAGATTGGTTCTGGCATCCATGTTTGTTGGCTCTCAACAGTCTACATACAGGTGACCTGGCATTCTTCTTGGCATTTGCAGTCACCTGGACACACATGGTATACACTCACACAGACACACATACAAGCAAATTTTTAAAGTTATATTTTAAAACCAACCCAAGAGTAAATTATAGGCCAGGTATAGTTTCATACCTTTAATCTAAGCACACATTCAAGAAACAGAGTCATCAGAGTCCAGACTGGACTAGAGAGTAAGTTATAGGCCTTTTGCATGTGAAGGCTACATAGTGAGGTCTTGTCTAAAATCAGTGGTCTGGTATTTATGAGTCTGGAACATTCGGGGGACTGTCTGTCTCTTCTGCTTTGCTGCCTTGTGTCTCTTTTATTTTAGATGCCTTGTATTTTATCTCTATGGACCCAGGTTTGCTTATCTCCACAATAAACTGGATTATAGGATCCCCAAATGCCCTGCTCATTGAGTTTGTTTTCAGAAGACCAATAATGAATGAAAAGGAAAAAGTGTGATTTAGATTTTTCCCTTCAACTAGTTTTAAAATTATCACCCAAGGCTTACAGTTTTGGAGTTATTTTCAACAATTCAGTGAATTAAAAAATAAAATACAGGAAAAAATGAAGAAAGGAAAAATGATTTAAGCAAAGCAATAAAATTGCTCTTTATCGCTGATCCTCCAGGCTTTGTGGGTTTTTAGTAGAATTTATAACTGAGTATTTTATTTCTTTACCACATATTTAACCCCTTCGTAAAACAAGCTACTTCCTACCTTTTAAAGGACAGCACTAATAATTTCTATAACTTCCTAGAACTGCAATAATTATATCAAGCAGACAAGATTGATTTTTTAAAGTAGGAAAAGAAACAGATATTAAGTTCTTACCTTGAGAACATCTGACATAAATTAGCCAACCCCATTAGAACAAAATTCACTGTGAATATAAACATGAACAATGAAGATTGGTAGAAATAAAACAATACCAATATTTCTAGAAGTAATATTTAAATGTCAAAGACATCATGAAAACTGTCTGAATATCAGAGGGCTTTCTTGGGTCTTGTCTGCTTGGAAATATAGATGTGTTTCTCCTTTTCTATTGCCTATGGAATGCCTGCTGGATACTACTTAAGGTCTCATTATTTAGCCTTTGAGCCTTTGAACACTACTTTGTGATATACTCTCAGACATTACAAATAAGAACAAGAAATCGGTTGCCTTTTAAAAAACCCCTTTTCTAGCAATCATGTTGACATACTGTGGCATGTGTGAGCACTCACACACAATACATGAAAAATAAATAAATGGGCAGAACTTGCATTTGCATGGATGATAGATAAGTCTAAGTAATAAGTCCAATATTAGTAATGAAATTTCACATAATTTTCTGTTATAATTAACATGAAAATTCAATAATTGACTAATAAAATAATAATTAAACTATACAAGTTTTGAGTTCATCTAAATTAATAATTGTTCTCTCCTTTTTTTGGTTGTGAGCCTAAGTTTTAGTAGCTGAGCCATTTGTCCAACCCTTTTATTCATTCTCAATGGAAAAATTTGTCAAAGGACATATTAGTATTGTAATCAACAGACTATTTTGTTAATGTGCTAAATAACTTTTCTAGAAATCTAGTAACTTCCTTAATTTATTCTCACTACTTTAAGTTCATTTTTAGGTAACAAGTCCCTCTCACTACACAATATTCCTGATTATCCTTTCAAAGACATGAGCAAAGTGATCTACCCTCATAGGAGCTCATTACAATGGAGAAGATCACCTTCCTGTTCTAAAGATGCTTGTAGCAGGAGTGCAGTGTGTAACATTTGATTACATTTAAGAACACTAATCACAGCTGGGTAATGGGGGCCCATGCCTTTAGTCCTATCACTCAAGAGGCAGAGTGAGGTGGATCTGCCTGAGTTTGAGATAAGCTGGTTCTACAGAACTAGTTCCAGGAAACCCAGTGTTACACAGAGAAACCCTGCCTTGAAAAACAAACAAACAACAACAATAATAAAAAGAAGACAAATCACATTGAGTATCATGGAGGTCAGTCATCCATTCGAACTTTTATATTTAGTTACAGACAAGCAAAAGTAGACACCCAACTGAGACATTCTTAATTTGTTGAAACATGAAGACAACAATTTTCATTGCTCTTTAACAAAAATGTAGAACACAATTATTGCAATCTCCTAATAATAAAATTCTATAGACTTTATGTTGAATTCCTAAAATAGAACTTGTATGGGTGGGAAAAGTTCTAGATTTTGGAATAGCTATTTAAAAGCAATAAAAAATACTAAAAATGTTTTAATCTTATACCTTTCCCCCAAAGAATCAGTAAGAAAAGAAAAATGTTAGTCCAAGTATGATCATAGTTAGTAAAAGTATTATATTCATTAAATTTTAATTTATATAATTTAAATTTGTATATATAAAATATATATTAGTGTATTCTCACTTAGTCTTAGTATATAGGTGAATATGTGTGAAGGTACACATGTGGAGGTCTGTAAACAACCCTGCCTGTGATGAGTTCCTTCCGTCTTTCCATGAGTCCTAGGGAGTTCACTTCTTCCATCTTTACATGAATCCTGGGGAGTTTGCTCCATCCATCTTTACATGAGTTCTGGGGATTGAATATTAGGTCTTCAGGTTTGCATAACTAGTGCTTTTATCCACTAAGCCAATTTGTCAGCTGACTGTGTTATAATCTTCAATATTACTTAGGGTACATTTTAATTACTTTCAATGCATAAAACTAATAAATGTGTATGTGTGCTAATTAGATCAATGGAGTCATTATGCAATGTGTACAGATGTATTTCAATAAATCATGTACTATTTTACAAATATGCTGTCAAATAAATAGGTAATGACTAAATAAAGACCATGTTAAACAATAACTAACAGAGTTATTGTGTTACACTTAAAATAATAGTGGATATGCTAAGGAATTGAAGATTTTGCTAATATTGTTACAATTATTTCTGTGTTTGATATTCTGGAACAAGTTCTCCCATCTCAGCCTTTGTATATCCGGGTTTACAGGTGAGTACATCTATTTCTTGGTTTCATAAGATTTTAGTGCCAATGAGGATTTTCTTAGCCTTTATAAGAATCCTTTTTATATGTTAGTAAAATACAATAGTATAATATATGGTTTTAAAAAAGAAACATACATATGAATGCATGCATATATATTTTGTGAAAATGAAGAAAATTATTTTAGGTAGCAAAAAAGTTATGAAGGGAGTTCATTTACTTAAAAATTATTTTAAAACATTATCTAGATCTTTTTTGGTGATTTAAAATAAGTACATGCATCCATGCATGCTGGGCCTAACATTTGTACAACTGTATCACTTTTAGATTTTCCTTTCTCTTATATGGTACTGCTTTGCTATTTGTGAGGATCCTAACTTACAGTTTGGAACATTTTCTGGAAATTTATAGCTTCCATGACCTTTTCATTCCTACAGTGGAAGTTCCAGAATAAACTTCATAATGTTAAAATAAAACAGACTTTCTATTCAGGAAAGCAGTGTGACATTACATATCATCGGGACACGTAAAGAATGAAAAATGTTGTGTATTAGCTTTAGTACACGAGGAATTCGGGAAATTAAAATGTAATCTTAAGCTTAGTCCACCCAGAAGGGTTTTTCTGAGAATTATAAGAATATAACAGCCTTGGAAAGGTATCAAAACAGTCTTACACCCTGATGAAATGGAGGACAGTTACTTTGAGAAATCACCAGAATCATCAGTTGTCGAATAGAAGTTGGTATGTCCTGACTGTTCTCATCAGGACTCAGAAGGTTGGGAGTTACAACGATGCTGTGGAGATGAGATTAACATTGCCAAGATCAGACAGAAGCCCTTTGCAGATGCTGCAATAATGGAAAATTTCCCCTCTATTTTTCTCCCTCACAGTGTATAAGCATCTCAGCTTGTTGGCAGCAGGTGTGTTCGGGACAAGGTTGTTGAGCCTACCTTATTATTTCATGGGCTCTCTAGCTATTTCCACTTAGCTTCCAGCTGTCACATTCTGAAGCAGCTTTCACAGACACATTAGCCAGTATGCTGTGTTTACTGCTGAGCCTTCTCCACTGAAGCCAATCAGCAGGTCCATTCCAACTGAGAACCAGAGATGGGTTTCAATCAAGTATTTCCCATCTCTGCAATTTTTAAAATGGAATTCTGTTTTGTTTCTCACATGACTGTTTGGAAGTGGTAAAATTATTTTAAACAAAAAATAAATTATTCATGAAATAAAATAGCAATTTAAATATTTGCATTTTAACTATTGATTTTTCCAGAAAATGTATATTATTCTTGATGCTGCAAACTGATTCATGCCTGCCACAGGGATGCACTCACTCAGTTTATTTTTAATAAGAAAATGGCATGTATGGTGTGACATCAACAGTACAGCATACGTGGTTTTGGATCAAATGCCAAATTACCCTTAAGGTATTCAGCAATATTAATTTCCAGTTGTAAGTTCAACAATCTCTACAAGATACACAGACACTTTCTAATTAGAAAGTACCTTAAGTATAATTTTTGTCTTGTTTCCAAAATTATGAAATCTCATCATATTATACATCTAAATAACACAACATGCTGTACTTTTTTTTTTTTTCACATTCACACGAGTCTTAAAAACAGGTGGAAGTGAGGTGAAGAATCTGGCTCCTTGCAGGAATGAGTCAGCTTTGTAGCTTAATTTTACACTTTTGTTTCCTGGATGCAACAAGGTCATCTACTTTCTTCCACAATGTATTTCCACCACAGCACCCTCTTCTTCAAGCACAAAAACGCCTGGATCAACCAGCCATTAACTGAAACCTCTGAAATCTGAGGTAAAATAAGTATAGTTACTCCTGTAAGTAAAGTAAAGGATATCAAGCAAGGAAACGTGTGTGTGTGTGTGTGTGTGTGTGTATGTGTGTGTGTGTGAGTGTGTGTGTGTGTCTATGTGTGTGTGTCTGTGTGTGTGTCTGTGTGTGTGTGTATGTGTGTGTGTCTGTGTGTGTCTGTGTGTATGTCTGTGTGTGTGTCTGTGTGTGTGTGTGTGTATGATTTAATCCCAAACAAATCAAATATTAAACCATATTCTGAAAATAATTGACCCACATTGCTACGCAGACCTGGTATGGAGTGGATATGTGACTCTATTCCTCTTCCTTGCTTGTGCTGCTCTAAAGACATTATTAAGTGTTTAGAACAAAGGGACTGCTAATATTTGTCATTTTAAATAAAGCAATTTTCATATCCCTTGACATTATTTTTCAGTAATTAAAAAACTGGAGAAAATATGAGAGCATAAGATTATTAAGAATTCAAGTTCGTTTAATTGGAGTTGCTTGACTCTCTAAAGTCAGGTATCTTAACCATGTTATTAGGCATTTTCAATATCGTGTTGAAATCTGTATGTTTATTAATGGAAGACTTCAATATTGTAGATTCACTAAATTACACTGTTTTCTCTGTACTTTAAGTGCACACCTTACTTGGATTTGAAGTATCCATTAATGACATTCCTGAGGAGAGCTCCAATATTGATAAGAATTTATCTACCTATAAGAAATGTGTTTGTTATTCAGTTTTGCTGATAAAAAATATCAGATTTCTTTTTTAGCATTTTGAAAAATGACATAGGTGCTTTAGGTGTTGTTACTTAATCTCCTACCATTCTTTTATCAACTGGTAGATTTTTCCACAACCCATGTTCATCTTTAGATGCCCAGCATGCTATGGAAGTTTGGAAGAAAGTATTTCCATACAATCAAAGAGCAGAATCCCAAAACCAACTCTTCTAACAGTGAAGAGAGAAATCTCCACACGCATATTAGAACACAATGGGTAGCAAACACATTGAAAGAAAAGATGCGATTGCCCAGTGAAGCTACTGTGAAGTGAAGTAATTGGTCCTTTAGGGCAGAAAATAACATGTTTCATCAGGAAGGCAAGAGCATTAGAGACAGTCAAGGGAAAACATAAAGAACTGGAATTAAAAGGCTTATATGATAAGTAGGAGAAAGTAACGTGGACACATTTCATGAGAAATTAACCCTGAGAGTTTAAGGTTATTCCTCATACAGAAATTCAGTCCTGTTAAATAGCCTTCATTACTAAAGATATGATGGTTTTTCTCATAGCTGAAGGGGAAAGTTCAATTACTGTACCAACGGAATAGTGCATTTTAGATCATTTCTGTATAAAGATTGAGTTGGGCTGAATGGGTTTATCATACTCAGGATGAAAGTCATGCAAATGAAATTCACGTGAAGGGACATTAACTTTACTATTTTCTCATTTGCCATAAAAGCCTTCTAAGTACCAAGATTTGGGACAGCCTGTAACTTATTATGACTCGTGTAAAGAAGGGAGGAGCATCCTCATGGATTTAAAGGCAAGTTGTTTCTTTTAGTTTATGGTCTGGGAAAATTAAGAAAAAAATACTTTCCGTTCCCTCGTGATTTTTAAGGTTAATTAGATACCACCAATTGGCTGTTCTAACTCATTTGTTTTCTAGATCCCACTATCCAATATCTTTTAATGAGTTTCTTTATGTCAACCCCATTTTCCCAGTCATTAACCATCCATGTGCTAATCAAACAATTATCTTGTCATTCACTTTAGAAGACATGCCATAAAACCCAGAGAACCCTTCCGGAAGAAAGGGAATAAAATAATATTCAGAGCACAAACATTGTTTATTAAAAGCTTCACAAATAATTTCAGTAGAGAAATAAAGCCAGTGTAGGAAATGGTACTCTTTATAACAAAAGAGTTTTTAAGAATTATTGATGCTTATTAAGTTTGGCAGGTGTAGTTTTCAGAGATTTGGACATTCTCTTGACATGAATTGAAAGCAATTTTAATAGAAGCATTTCCATAACTGTCAATATAATTCCTTAGGTTCTGATAATTTTTATTAATAAATGAGGTCATCATTCATATGAGGTGGTGAGATCACAAACATAAGCCTGACAGGTTATGCTCAAGGCATTTTCTCTTTACAAGTTACTAAGAATAACTCATAGTTTTTTGTTTATAATTGAGGCTTCATGGGTTTTGCCCTGTCTGCTTTGGCAAATGTATTGTTGTCCTTGTTCAGCTCACATCTTGGAGGACAAGTTTGTGACATTTTATGGATGTAGCTTCTGACATTACTAAGAGATATGGTCTCACAACAAACTCCCAGACTCTCTGCTCCTATTATACTTCCTCCCCTCTTTAGCAATGTTCACGAGCGTTTTTAAACATGTCTCCAGTGAAAAGTTTCACAAACCTGATTGTAGTAATGTACCAGTGCAGTGTTCATCATCTTTGGAGACAGGTACGTTAGCTATTTGCTTTGTGGGTATACCTACCTTCTGTGTTGTCTCATTCTTGCTGAAAATCATTTCAAAATCTCTTCTGCTGTTGCTTTTCCCCATGCTCTTCTGTCTTGGCTCATAAGTGTTTTCACTTGTTTCTGAATGTGACTGCGGGCTCCCATAACCCAGTCTGTGTTTCCTACCAGTATTGAGGTAGTGGGTATTATTCAAATCCTAGTACCCATCCTGCTTTCATGTTTATTACAAACATCTCAAACTCATCAGTCTAGTGGTTGGGACTCTGCATTTCTGCATCTGTTTTTTATCAGTTTCTGGGTGAAGTCTCTCTAATGACAATAGAACTAGGTATTACTCTATGAGTATAGCAGAATGTCATTAGAAATTATTTCATTGGCTTTAATAGTATGTCATTATTTTTGCCATTCAATTTTGGTTTTATCCTGGGTCTCCTGGGTAACTCATCCCTGGGTCCTGGACTTCAGGGGTAAGTTCCATTTCAGGTATAGGTCTCTATCTGTTGCAGGCATTAGTTGGTTATTCCCACAATTATTGTGCCATCTTTACCCTAGGACAACTTGTAGACAGGACAACTTGTAGGTCTGAAGATTTGTAATTTGGTTCGAGTCCCAGTCCCTCCCCTGAATGTCTCGCCTGGTTACAGGAGATGGCCTACTCAGGTGCCTTATCTCCTTTCACTAGGAGTCTTTGTGTCACACTCATAGATTCCTTGGTTTATAGTTGCTTTAGGTTTCCAGTTCATCTCAGAGATGCCCTCAGATTCCAGTGGTCTCTTGTAATACTTTCTACCTCCATCCTCCCCCTACCTGATCACTCCTCGTTCCCTCTTTCTTCTTCAGGACTCTCCCACTATTCCAGGATGCTGGCAATGTCCATCCTATTTCCACTCACAGTGACATTCATGCATCCCTCTTTAAGCTCTCCTTGTTATTTAGCTTCTATGTGTCTTTGAGTTGTAGCATGTTTCTCCTTACTTTATAGCTAATATTCACTTATGAGTGAGTACACACCATGTATGTCTTTCTGTGTTTGGGTTACATCAGTCAGGATGATATTTTTCTAGTCAAATAAACAACTGAGTATTGTTGTGAATGTGTCATTTTCTTTGTTCATTCTTTCTTTGAGGGACATCTAGGTTTTTTCCAGGTTCTGGCAATTGTGAATAAAGCTGCTATGAACATAATTATGTAAGTGTCTATTTGGTATGGTATACTGGCCTTTGGGAATATGCCCAGAAGATGTGTAGCTGGGTTTTGAGGTAGATCAATTCCCAATTTTCTGAGAAACTGCCATATTAATTTCAAAATTGGCTGCACAAGTTTGTGTTTCCACCAGCAGTGGATGAGTGCTTTCCTTGTTTCAAATCCTCTCAAGCATAAGCTAAAATCTACAGAATTCCATCACAAATATTTAAAGACCTTGAAAGAATAATACTCAACTTCATATGAAGCAAACAAAGAAACAAACACCAGGATACATAAAAGAATCCTGTACAATAAAAGAACTTCTAGAGGTATCACCCTTTATGATCTCAGGGTCTATAGCAATAACCACATGGTATTGGCATAAAAAACAGACAAGTTGTTCTATATATAATAGAATCAAAGACCCAGAAGTAAATACACACCCCCTATGGACACTTGATTTTTGCCAAAGAAGCCAAAATTATGCAATGGAAAACAGAAAGCATCTTCAACAAATGGTGCTAGTCTAAC
Organism: Dicrostonyx torquatus; assembly: GCA_028555095.1. Taxonomy (NCBI): domain Eukaryota; kingdom Metazoa; phylum Chordata; class Mammalia; order Rodentia; family Cricetidae; genus Dicrostonyx; species Dicrostonyx torquatus. Next base: position 11,458,125 of record JAQHUG010000030.1, read on the forward strand.
TCGATGTTGCCACATAGAATGCAAATAGATCCATATCTATCATCCTGCAAAAAGACTCAAGACTAAGTAGATCAAAGACTTCAACATAAAACCAGATACAGCAAATTGGTAGAAGAGAATGAGGGGAACAGCCATGAACTTTGACATAGAAGACAACTTCCTGAACAGAACACCAATAACACAGGCACTGAGATCAACAATTAATAAGTGGTACCTCATGAAATTGAAAAACTCTGTAAGGTAAAGGACACTGTCAAAAGAATGAGAAGGCAGCCCCCAGAATAGGAAATATCTTCACCAAACCCACATCTGACAGACAGCAAATAACCAAAATATATAAAGAACACAAGAAACTAGACATCAAAGACCAAATAAAACATTAAAAAATAGAGTACAGATCTAAAAAGAGAAGTCTCAACAGATGCATCTCAAATGGCTGGGAATCACTTTAAAAAGTGTTCAGCATTCTTAGTCATTAGGGAAATGCAAATCAACATGACACTGACATTCCACATTACAGCTATCAGAATGGCTAATATCAAAAACTCAAACTCACTATTTTGAAAACACTATTAATTTTATTATTCTCACCAAATTTGTGTTACTTTTCAGATCTCTACACCCATTAAAGAAACCTTCATTCATTAAACTTTGAGAAACACTTCCATTCCTATAATAAAATAAAAAGTTAATAATGAAAGGAAGATGAATTTTCCCAATACAGTAAATTAGATTTCAGACATTTTTCAAATATCCCACTATATCCAGCTACTGTCTGCATTTTCTTCCCAAAGATTCAAAATGGTGCCACATGCGACTTGTCCATTGTTTGTGATCAGGGACAGAGCTTACTGAATATGACAGAAGTCTCTGTTCTACACAGTACTGCGCAACAGAAATGGGGATAAAGGGCTTTCTGTAGCTTACCCTCCTTTCTTGATTACTACTGTGACAAAATGACTGACAAAAAAGACTTAAGTGAGGAAACCTTTACTTTGGCTTCCGAATTTTAGTACAAAATAGCAAGTAAGGCATGATGAAGTGTCTCAGTCCATAGTGGTGGGAGCTTATAGCAGAGATCTTCACCTCACAGTGGGTCAGAAGACAGAGGGAGCAAAATAGAATCAATGACATGTATGACCTGCAAAGACTGCTCCCTGTGTCCCATTACCATCATCAAGGTCTCATCTCCTTGGGGCCCCAGAGTCTTATAAATAAGAATCTAAGTTTGCAGCTGACTGTAAAATCATGAGCCTTGGCGAATATTTCAAACTGTGACACTGAGTATTAGAAGTGCAGATTATTAATCAACTAATCAGTTAGGGACATCGGCTCTTGAGCTCAATACAGCAGTTTCTGATGAAGATTCTCGCATATTTCTAAATCCATCCCTTCCATCTCTCAATGTGCTGAGTGCAAAACACATGCTCTAAAAAAAAATAAATTAATTAAAAAAAACTGGTACAAGCATTACATTTACATTATTCTCAGTAATTATTGGGGTCAATATTTATACATTTTAATGAGAAGTAGCCATTATAACAAATGTGGAGGGAAATGGGATTGTTAATTTAATTTGCATTTTCATAAGTATTAATATTCTTTTAGCCTTTATGAATGTTTCTACGCCTTGAGCTCCTCATATCTACAGTTTCTATTCTAGTAACATTTTATACAATATTGTATGTAATAATAAACAGTGATCTAACTGTAGTTATTGGCTGATTATTTTGAAGTGAAAATTTCATGAATTTAATATATTTTTACTAATATTTGTCTGTTACATTTTGTGGTAAATAATTATCCCCAGAATTTTATTTGTAAATTGAAAATATAAAAATTTCTCTTCATTTAGTAATTGCTAAATATGGATATGGAACCCAGAAAATTTAAAAGTCAAAATTTTAATACAAAAGCTCATAATTAAAATTTTATTTGTGAATATATTAGCTATGCATGTTTTTTCTTTCTCTGGCTTCATATGTATAACTCCACTTATTATTTATATAGCAATTTAAATATCAATTATAGTTTTTATAAATCACCTTTGGTCAATGAATTATCTTTCACCACCTTTTATTTTGAAAGGTAGCAATAGATGACACTATTCAACAACATATATCTTGATTCTCTTGTTCTATTAGTATTACATCCCATCTTCCATTATGCTCCATGAGCGTGGTAGAGAGAGATTGTGTTGTAGACATATCACTTTAGGTAGGTTACCCCATGGTCAGTTTCCTCCACATTTGGACCAGTGTGGGTCTCTGTAGTGGCCTCCATCTATTGTAAAGAGGAGCTTCTTCGATGAGTGCTGAGAGTTACATTGTCTGTGGATATAAGCATAAGTATTTAGAATATACTTGGAAATTATATTGGTTTATAAAGTATAAGCATTAGTTTCTCCTCTTGGGTTCATGTTCTCCAGTCATTGGTAGTCAGCTGAGTTTCCAGTTCCAGGCATAATTCTGTCTTATTGAGCAGTCCTTAAGTCCAATTAGCCAGCCATAGGTTACTCTGAGATAAAAATATCACTATTGTAGCACCAGAAGTGATAAAAGTATAAACTTAAAGAAAAAGAGGCCATGAATGTGAGAGAAAGTAGGGGGACATGGGATCATTGGAGGGAGGTGACAGCACTGTAAAGAACTCATGTGGTCTCTAAATTAATAAATAAAAATAAATTATAATAAAATTATTTTATGAAAGTGAACACTAAGCATTATTTAAAAAGAGTAATGTTAAAAGTATAAGTTTAAAAAGACTATCCATCAATCCACCAAAAGTCAGGAAATAGTTCACATTTTGTATTTTGTTTCTATATTTTTTGAGAAAGTCCTCACTGTGCAGAACAGGTCTGGAGGTGAAGGAAAATTGAACAAAATGCCTGTGACCTCTTGTAGGAATTAAACATAAGTAGCATTTAATGACCATCAGATACTGACACTGTTCATTTCATTTTCTGTTAATTATATCCAACAGCCTTCTTGGGTCATGGGAGGAAATCTAATAGTAACTGGTGTTCACACATTGACTTTGTTCACATGTGTGGCAGGTGTTAAATGCAAGTCTCATGAAACTTCACTATTGTGCAATAGTTTATTTGACCTCGTCACTTTCATTTGATTTTCCCAAATAGTTAAATAATTTGAACCTGAATGTTTTCTCTGAAAACTATTTTAACCCATTGTTGTTGTATGAGAGAAAATGGCTTCAACAGGGAGTGACAGTATTAGGAGGTGTGACTTCATTCTAGTAAGTGTAGCACTAGAGGAAGTGTGTCACTGTGGGGGTGGGCTTTGAGGTCTCCTATGCTCAGCTTATGCCCAGTGTGAAAATCTTATGTCCACAATTCACTTCCCATTGTCTGTGGATCAAGATATAGAACTCGCAGCTCCTTCTCTAGTACCCTGTCTTCCTACACAGTGTCATGTCCTGCTACAATGACAATAGACTAAGACTCTGAAAGTATGAGCTCACCCTAGTTTTCTTCATATGAGTCATGGTGTTCCTTCATAGCAACAGAAACACTAGCACACCAATAAAAAACAAGAAAAGGTTACTGCTACTACTGGGTTTATATATTGGTTAGTGTTTTTATTGTTATGGACCATGGCAACTCTTACAAAAGAAAAAAAAAAACATTTAATTTGGGAGGCTTGCATTTTCAGAGGTTTAGTCCATTTTCATAATGGTGTGACATGGCATACAGGCAGTCATGGTACTGGAGAAGTAGCCAAGTGTCCTCTTGACTCTCAGGCAACAGGAATTAGTATGAGACACTGGGAACTCTCTTGAGAGAATATGAGACTTCACAGCCCCCCTCCACAATGGTAGACTTCCTCCAAGACCACACCTTCTCCAACAAGGCTACACCTCCTAATAATGCCACTCCTTATAGGAGCAATTTTTTTCAAATCAACACAGGTTTTATTTTTTTCATTCTTATAACCAAATACAATATTAAGCATTTGCACATTATGTATAAAATCAATTTGAGAGTATTCTTTGGGGAGAATGAAGGCAGAAAGGCTGGGGATCTCAATACCCTAGTAGTCAAGGTGGTAGCATTCTTAGTTTTCCTTTCTGATGGATATCGCTTTCCCTTTTAGGTTATTAATATTCAAGCAATTTTTAATCATCCTTTAAATATTAGTGATTGCAGACAATAAATATTCCCATAAAGGACCTGTTAAAAGCAGCCTTGTACTGAGACTTTAAGACCTTAAGACAACAACTCTATTTCTATCTAATATCATGTAAAAAATATGTATGAATGTGTATAAAGTAAAAGCTTAACATATCAAGAAAACAATTCTACTTGAGTATGAATCAAGGATATTATGAAAAAATGATAAAACAGAATATCACTGAACATTAAAAAGCAATTAAAAACATCAATTAGAATCCAAGTCCCACTATTCATGTTATAACTACTGATAGATAGTGTGAGAGAGCAAATTAGTAAAACTGTAGTAGAACTCTGAACAGCACTCTTGCACACCGTGTAACCAAATATTTAGAATGCTCTAGCATAAACAATGGGATCTAGCCTCTTCTCAGGTGAGCACTGAAAACAATGGTGATTCTTTCCTTGGTTTAAAACCATTGAAATTATGAAACTGAATCAAACTGGAAATCAATAGCACAAAAATAGCAGGAGAGTCTCTAAACAGCTGGAAACTGTATACTTCTAAATAACCGGTGGATCAAAGAACACTCAAGGGAAATTAACATTTTCTTTGGACTTAATGAAAATGAAAATTTAACATAGCGATATTGGTGAAGCAGTGTTAAAGAAACACAAGATGAAAGTATATAACACAAACAATAGACTTTTAGCAAAGAGGAAAAGGCTAAAGTCAATAATCTAAGATGCCATCTTAAAAAAAATAACCCCCAAGAAGCAAGAGAAATAAAACAATAAAGACCACGGCAAAAATAAATGAAATCTAGAGCAAAAGACGATAGAAAATAATCAGAAAGTGTTAGTGGCATTGTAAAAACTAGCAAAAACTAATAGTAAGAATGACAGACAACAGGGAAGAAAAGATAAATAGAAACATCAGCAGCAAAAGTAAGGTACTGACCTTACAAACTACAAACTCTGAAAATATGATGAGCAAGGAATATTCCACACCAATCTGCACCCATGACTAAGGAGGCGACTCTGATGAGGTGAAAAACGTGTGGTTTACAGTGTATTCAAAATAAAGTAAATAATTTGGACAGTCCTGCAAATATAAAGGAAATTGAATCGCTTGAAAACTCAATACCAGATATTGTATAGACCTATGTTTCATAGAAAATTATACAAATATTTGCAATACTAACACAAATCCTATATGATATCTTGCAGTAAACAGTGAACAAGGGTATATCATTTGCTTTAGTTTACCAAACTAGCTTCATAGCAAAAGCTGACAAGAAAATAAAAACTTGAAAACTAAAGATTATTATGTCCATGAAGACACATGCAAGTTCTGAAAATATTTAAAACGTAGAATTTAGCTGTATTTTGAATGATTATGATTATTACCATAATAGTAGCACTGAAACATCATTCAAAAAAGACAAAACAATTCCATGGTTTTATCAATTGTAGCAAAAAAGGAAAGCCATTGATAAAATTTATCATCTATTTAAAATTTAAAAAACTATTCTAAAAAGCTGTAAATATGTTTCAGAGGCTAAAAACACTGACTGCCCCCAGAGAAGACCTAGGTTCAGTACTCAGCACTCATGTGATGGCTCACAAACACCTGTACTCCATATCCAAGTGATCCACGGGCACCTGTGTGTGTGTGTTTGTGTGTGTGTATGTGTGCGCGTGCACGTGCACACACCCACACACACATAATAAAAATAAGTATTATTTTTAATTCTAGAAAAAGCAATCCAGTTAATATTACAGGTAGCATTCACTCAGATGAGGTTGAAAAAGATGAAATGCACACTGCCATAAAAATCATTCAGGGAAAAGGGAAATATTTGATATCTCCATTGTGGTGATGGTTTCATAGAGAATACATATGTCAAAATTCTTCACGTTGTGCAATTTAAATATCTGTCGAGTACTTGACATAAATTATACCTTTGGCACAGTAGAATAATAAAATTTCACCTGACATACAGAGAGCTCTCTGAAGCAAATTATGGTTTTACTCTGTAACCTTTCAAGTGTTTGAGTGAAAACTTAGCTCATGAAGCTGTTTTAAGAACAAGATTATTCCTTCATGTAATACATTCCTTAAAGTTGCTTTTGGCATAATTTTTATCGTGTAATGCTACTTAGGATTCTAATGTTGTCAACTGTGCCTCACAGAGGTATTATGACTTTACTAAAGTAAAAGACCTGAACTAAAAAATATGAACTAAGTTGTTCCTACTAAAATAAGAGACAGATTAAAGCTACATGCATATTCAGTTAAAACAACCAAAAGAGTGGAGATACTACATTGGTAATAGCCAATGAAGAAGAGAGTGAGGGTCACAGTTCTTCGCTTTCATCTTGAGTACTTTCTCTAAAAAAGTTAGGACTGATTTAAATGTCTGAGATACTCCACAGAATAACATACAGGTGACTTGAAAATGTAATGAAAACTTTTCTCAAAATAAAAAGGACTGTGGGTATTGCTCAGCAGTGGAGCATGTGCCCATCACGTGTGATACCCAAAGGTACAATTTCTAATACCTCCCTATTCTCAGAGAGAGGGAGGATGTAGATGTGAACACCCTATGGACTAATGCAGCCTTGTGCATTGACCGCAGAACCCACAGACTACAGTTGTTTATGATGTATAAAAAAACCCAGAAAATGTTAATCTTGTGACGAAATACTCTTAGTAGTTGTGGTGGCCGGTAACTGTTGCATGTGAAAGTACATCCTTTGCCAGCCCAGACTCAGGGGAGACCACAGAGCCAACTGAAACACTGATCATCATCTTGTGACTTTAGGGTAGGTGGTCCTGGCCCCATACTGCACAGCTATCGCCTGTACTCAAACTGTTGAAAACAAGGAGAGAGGCATTGATTTCGGAGTGCCTATGAACTGATAAACTAGGCTACCCAGTTTCTCATGCACGACCATTTTAGTGTTTATTTTTTTTAAGTTTCCTATTTATTTCTTTCCTTCTGTACTTTCTTCTACATTAATGATAAGTGACTGTGTTTTTCTCTTTCCCCATGTGGCTGTGATAAAATACTCCAACTAAAGCAAATTAGGGGAGAAAGGAATTGTTTTAATTCACAGTTCTAGGTCACAGGAACTTACCGCAGCTGGTCACATGACTTCCACACTCAGGAGAAGAGAGCAATAAATCCATGCTGTCGGTAGCTCATCTCTCTTTCTCGACTCTTGCATGGTCCAAGATATGTTGCCTAGGACCCACAATCAATGAACTTACTCAAGGTAATCTCCATAGTCATAATAGAAACCTGTATTTTAGGTAATTGTAAATTCTGTCAAACTGATGGCTAACACTGACAATCAGAGAAGGCTAACCCGGGGAAGAGTTATGAAAGAAATTAAAATTGCAATAGCTCTTCTCATCGGTCTAGAAGCCAGTCACTTTCCATACATAACACACACACACATATATATATATATATATATATACATAGAAAATACATATATATGTATATATATAGAGAGAGAATGAAATATATTGATATATATATATATATATATATATATAATTATATATATTTATCAAAATGTAATGGTAATTTTAGATCATACTACTCCTTTAAACCTCTTTGTAAAATGGAGGTTAAGTATACATATGTACTTTTACCCATTATCACACAGCAACACATTCTAATTTATTGAAATACAGTTAAACAAAGCAGAAGCCTAAAAGATGCTGCCTTGGTTACTTTCTATTTTCTAGGACGTGTGCCAAAGAAATTTGTACCACACCACAACTATCCACGTGTTTGAATCTGTCTGTCTCTATCTGTCTCTGTTTCTCTGTCTCTGTCTCTATCTGCCTCCATCTGTGTCTGTGTCTCTTTCTGTCAGTCTGTGTGTCTCTCTCTCATACACACACACACACACACACACACACACACACACGCACATACACACGCACATACACACACACTTTCTATCTTCTACAAAAGGTTTAGTTCTGTTCATCGTGAGTCATTTTAGAGTTATTGTTTAACTCACAACTTATCTCAAAAGAATGGAGTCTTGTATGGAATCAGAGCTCTTCGATGTCAGTCATGAATATCTAAAATGTTGTAGATGGTTCTCTAAATATAAATAAACAAACAAACAAAAACAATGAATGATACAAAAATCCCAACATTTTGCTTCATATTAGATAAAAATATTTCTTGGCAGAGAATTTGATATAATGAAAATGTGGGGACTTTCATTAATTTTCTAGTGGCATTTTAAAATGAGATACTCATTGTACATCTCTATCATTTATTACTTATAGTAATGCACCATCACATCAAATAATAATATGACACAAAAGTTTGGTGAACTTACAAACCTTGATTACAAGCCCCTTTTCTGAAAAATTGGAGAAGGGCTAAGGTTGCTGAGAGGATTAGATGGCAGAAACAATGGCAATGTGGAGAGGCAGCAATAGCATTCCCCACAGTTCAATCCAAATGAGCAATGATCTGCCCTCAGGCACAATGCCACAGATAATCAGTTCTAAGTTATTGCAAAGAAAGATGGTGGGGCTTGTAGTGAATAATACGTGTTTTCTGAAAGTTATAATATCAAAATCTTATAAACTTTAGTCTTAATAAAGTCATTTTTCACAAGTAAGCCAGCTTTCAAATTTACTTGAAGAGTTTGAGATGTTTCATCTCTGCCATATTGAGATACATTTTTTAAAAATTTAATGTTTAGATAAATAATGTCCAAATTCTAAAACTATTTCTGAAGCAATGTATATAAAGGATTCTGAGTTCCACTCTTCTTCATTTTCACTGTTATCAACCCTTTATAAAGATTAGCAGAATTTAAAATCCTCTCTGAAGTTACAAATCAACCAAGACTTAGTTTAAATGGATGCACACTTTCTTAGACTGAGATGGACGGGGGAGAGCCTTGGGCTTCCCATGGGGCACATCTTAAGGAAGCAGGGGGAGCACGGTGGGATAGTGGGGGAGCGGGAGGGCCTGGAACTAGGGGAGTAAATGTAAATTTTTCTTTTAACAATTAAAAAAAAGAAAAAATAAGAAAAAGAAAAAAAACTAACTGAAAAAGAAAAATCTCAGCCAGGAAGTGGTAGTACATGCCTTTAATCCCAGCACTCTGGGAGGCAGAGGCAGGAGGATCCTTGTGAGTTCAAGGTCAGCCTGGTCTATAAGAGCTAGTTCCAGGACAGGCTTGATAGCTACAGTGAAACACTGTCTCAAAAAAACAAATAATGAAAATAACCATAATAATAAAAATAATAATAATCCCTCTTTTGCCATTTATTGCTACTAATTTTACCCTTCATTATTCCCTAACTACTTTTAGGCATTCTTAAAAGTAATGAATTATTGTTCATTCTAGAAATGGAAGTCTTTTATTCAAAATGACACGGTCAATATAAAGATAACTATGCCACATCTAAACCATGCCAGGTGAGATGCTACAGGAAACGCTGGTAATCAGTGTCTATATGCTCACATCTCAGCTGTAGTCTCTCTCCTTTCTGAATACTAATAATAGTTATATAGAAAATGTAGTCATGGAAGCCTATGTGGGGTAACCAATCAGAGCTGTGAAAACACAGACCCCAGTCTAAACTATTGTTTTGCTATACAGTTAGCATTAAAGATATTGTTTATTATGTCCCCATATTTCCTCCTGTAAGCATCCCTTAGGACAAATCTACTTAATTCCTGGACCACTAAGTGTAGTTTTTATCCTGAATGATTGGCTCGCTTTTAACCTAACAGACATTATTAATTAAGTGGCTTATCCTATAATATAATTGCCAAGCTTCCTCTGCATTAACTGCCCGGAAGCTTAGGAACAGTCTGTGTTCTGACATAAAGAGTGCTTCCTCAGCTTTATCTTCAGATTAAAAACACACTGAGAACTCTGAAGAAACTGAGATGGAAAAATATCATTTAAATCATATTTTTAGGAGACAAGCCTGAGTTTCAGTTTTTTTAAGCCATAACATTTAATATAGTCTTAAAATATGGAGGGGGGAAGCAATGTTTTCATCCAAGCTGTACATTGTTGAGGTGAGAATATACTTTAGCAGCCAAACCATGACAACTTTGAGTCTCTACTTTTGCCTCACAATTTACTATTATTTCCCATTCTTTGAGAAATTTCATATACGTGTACACTTACTTTTAATAAGATCCACTGCTGTGTAATAATTTTTTGTACTCTGTGAAGATGTGTCACTTATATTAGTTTAATAAAAAGCTGAATGGCCAATAGCTACACAGGGATTTCAGGACAGAGAGAATGCTGGGAAGAAGAAGGCAGGGTTGCCAGACAGAGAATGAGTAAAGCATGCAGGAGTATAGGTAAATGCCATGACTCATGTGGCAACATGTAGATAAATAGAGCTAACGGGACAAGGCTAAACTATCAGCTGAACTTTCATAATTAATAATAAATTGCTTTGGGACTATTTAGAAAATTGTAGGTGAGACAGAAAAATCTGTCTACAGTCTGCTTCCACAATGCCCTACAACCTGTCCTAGAGAGTCCTTATGTGCTCTTCCTGATTAAATTCCCTTTTTAAAAAAATAACTCATTCAATTTAAAAGTATTGCTATCCAAATTCACACATGTGTGAAGCTGTCAACTTTAGCATTTTCAGTAGACCTGGGAGCTCCCTCCTATAGAAAACTGACCCGTCCTTCCCCAGAAACCAACAACCGGCAATATCTCCTCTGTGAGGGATAGGTACTAAAGAGCCCCTCTCTCATCCATGCTGGAATGTTGAAGATGTTGATCTTGTGCAAGCAGCCATAGCTGCTGCAATTTCATAACTGCAATAACTCTACTGGTTCAGAAGCAAACACTGTTTTTGGAAATCATTCTTGACTTCTGGCTTTTAAATTTTTACAGTATTACCTGCACACTTCTGAGAATGTTCCCAAAGCCTTGAAGAGAGACATGCTAGAGATGTCTCATTCTCTACACATCAACATAAGCCTTAGGGTTTCATCTTGTATTATTTTATGCAACACTGTAAGCTATTATTCACAATTTTCATAACCAAATTAACTATTCAGCCTGATGGAATAGACTAGGAGGAATGTTCTAAACAGAAATGTAGCGCTTGGACCTTAAATTTGAGTATAGAGCAAAAAATTCTCCATGCTATCTGAGTTGTCAATAAATAACACTGAAGATAAACAGTTTGACCCTAGTTTCAATTTTGGTTTCACTTCTCCAAACTGAGTAGCATTTTTAAAGTGTAAAATATGAATAATAAGTGTTATAAAGTACTTTCTAATAAAATGACATTTACAGAATAAAACAGAATAGAATCCTACATTTGGGTCTGGGAAAGTGTCTTAGTTGGTGAATGATAGCCTGGCATAAAGGAAATTCTAGTTTAGTTACCAAGCACATGAGAACAAATGTAGTGAAACATGACAGCAGTACCTGAAGCTGGGTAGTAAAGGCAGGAAGATTAAGTTCTCCTTAACCATACAAGTTTGAGGCCAATCTGGGTAACATGAGACTGCTTTTAATTTTTTTTTATATTTAATAATTGGTATGAACATTCAAAATGGCTTAGAGTACCAATAATCTAAAAATATGTTCCCTCCATATATGGTGTTATACATATTCAAAGATATGTAATGTACCACATGGCGAATCTGTGAATTGACAAAGCTTCGACTTCACAAACTATAACATTTATGAGGACAGAGTACCAGCACCTAAGCCAGTAAGAGCAATATACCTAGTAAATGCTCAATAAAAACTTATTAAAGGTAAGAAAGAAAGCACAAGGTATCCATATTTTAGGTATACAACATGAACTCTAAGTATTTATTTTTGTGTAAGCATCTTTATAGTTAGATACATAGGTCCATACACACAGAGGAAGGAAGAATATTTAATCAATTAGGAACGGAATCAAATATACTTTGAAGTTATTATCTACACAATGTGAGATCAGGAATGGTATTTTTCTTTGCTATTTTCTGGTATCAAAGTTACTATTTACTGTTTTAAAATAAAGGGAATATATATTAATTTACAAGATCTAGGTTTCCTCCATAGAATTACCTTACCAGAAAAACTATACTAAGCAAGATGAAATAGTTGAAGGATTATACTCATCCATTAATGGTGCTTTAAAGATAACATTTGCATGGGGGTGTAAAGAAATATTGAGATCTTATTTCAGGCTAAAAGCCCGTTTCATATTCAATTGCCCCTTCATAAAGTGGCCTACCGTCAGTAAATCTGAAAATGTTTGAAGTTGGTTACAATTCAATCCTAATGGATCTGGATGCCAAACGTTCTTTACTCTGTAATTGGAGGGCTTCCAACAGAGTGATTTAGGGTAGTCGTGCTTCAAACACAATGCCTCCTTGCTCAGATGCTCAGCAAATTTGAAAGAACAAGCCTCCAAAACAGGAAAAGAAGAAACAGAGATAGGGAGAGAGACAGGGCTATGGGAACAAGAAACACAAGTTGACAAAAGAGAGGGAGAGATGACAATGAGAAGAAGGGGTGGCAGGAGCAGGGAGAAGAGAATGGAAGACAAGAAAAGTACGAGTTAATTTTTTGAGATAATATTTTAATTGAGGGGTTCCTTTTGTAGAGAACTTTGATATTAAACATGTGATCTTTCTTATACTTAATGTAGGTGTCCAGAAAGTGAAATCTCACACCAGAAAAAAGAAAAAAAAAATGCTTTTCTGAGTTCATTATTCAGTCAAACCACATTTATCTGTCACCTGAATTCCATGTATGTCTTCAGAATTTAAAACTTACAGGTGCTTGTAGTAAGTAGAAATATGCACTTGAGGGACATAGTGATAGCTATGATTTCTATGATATTAGTCAGTGAGCTATTGTCAGTGTCCTAACTCAGGAATAGCATTGAAAAGGGTGCTGTCTGGCGCAGTGGGTATTTGTAGAGATCTACCCATTGCTGTTATTCTTTCTAAAATTCAGTCTTTAAAAGGAGAGCCACTTTATTTTCCAATGGGAAACAATAGCTGTAGCTCGTGGCACTCGAAGATGCTACCCAGACCAGGGAAAGGCGATGAGCAACACATACACTGCAGTATGTCTAAGCCCAGGGGCCTGATCAATTCAAAATGCTGCAGGAAGTAACCCGATGTAGTCTGAAACCCACTGACAATGGCATAATTTGCATAGCACTCTAAAAATCAATAAGATGGTGTCTCTCGCTTCTGTTAAATAATTGCTTGTACAAAGCAGTGATGGTGATTATATCCTTTTCTTGCTTTTGAACACTGTCAAAGCAAAGTGGTAGTATGAGGAACATGTATTTGGCAATATCGTCTACAAAGAAGAACACAGAGACTCAATGATACTGTCCAGCAGAAGGGAAAGTCTAAGACTGGTATGTCTGGAAGAAAAAGGAACTCCCCTGAAAATGAAATGGAATAGTCTGTTATCAAGCTCAACTAAGAACTAAAACAGCTTATTAGATGTTATTTTAATATTCAGTTTAAATTCTTAAATAGAAATATGAAATGTCTTTTAACAACATTTAAAAGATAAATGTCATGTTGTTGGTTTTGGTTAAATTTCGTCTCTGAATATTTGATATTCATATATGCTTTATATTTCCACAGACCTAGGGTCACATAAAAATATTTTACAGGCAAAACTGATAGTGAATGCAAAAAGTTTAAGAAAGCCTGATCTAGAAGGTCTTTGTTGTGCCTGTGTGTATATGCAAAGCAGCATTTATTCCCAGATTAACAAAATCAAAATATCAGTCAACTCAGACAAACTTTGAGAATGTGTTGTGCCTTAAAATATCAAATATTCAGCCAAGATAAATTACTATTTATGTCCAAAATAAATGTGTCATTAATATATTGCAATTCTGTTATTTGACATTAATAACTGGTAAAATTATTTATATACCAAGATATTTTTAAATTAAATTCCTCATTATGTATTTTCAGTGTATCTTTTCTATGAGCTTATATACCAAGACTCACATTAAAATTTCTAGGTTTCTTTAACAGAACACTAGAATTTGGTTTTCCAGTAGGTTCATGACCTATCTAATCCCAGTTTATTGGTCCCCTGAGCAGTGTTAAAGATGGGTTCCAACTCATGAAATGACATTAAATCCAATCAGATTGCTTGGTTTGTGGCACTATTTACTAGTGTATCTTGTAAGCACATAGAAACATAGAAACCTGCACATTCATACATATAGAACTTTGCTATTTAGCTGTGCCAGGTACAGTCATATGGGCTTTAAATCCAATTTTTAAAAGTGGTTGGCTACTCCCATAAATATTTAATGACTCCATTGAACCAATTTATCTTACAATTTGCTGTTGTAGGTCTCAATAATTGTAGCCGAATTATACTGATGATTACTTTTTTCTGGTATGCAGAGTACCTTGCAGCACTATGAATGTCAATCAGTAGGGGTGACATTTCTAGTTGGAGTACTACTTTATTTCTCTATGTTTGATGACATTAATGATGCCATCAGTCACAGGCTGTGGAAAACAGCTAAGAGCCTTGGTAGGAGACAGATCTTTTGAACCCTTTTGGCTCTCAAATTAACAAGATGTAACCCATTGATTGCTGGCACTGAATGTTTGACTTGGTGATATAAGAAGTCTAGTTCAGGCATTCTCTTTCAATTATATGATAAGTCCATTTAAATTTCTTTTGTATAGATAAATACATATTTTAAGAAGCTTTTATAATAGTAGGCTTCAATATGGTTTTTTAGAAGGACTTTAGTTTTAGTTGTACTTGCCCCCCATAACTTTCACCATTTAGTCCTATTCTAGTTTCTCCCATTTTATCTTTATAATTTTATATTCTATCTCCTTCCTTGGAAGATCTCCTTCCCCAGCCCTGCTTCTTACTATGTACCTAATAATCTACCTCAGGTTCCAGGTGTACTACTTTGAAACATGTACTCAGAAGACTCTACATCTAACTACAGAAACACTTGCTCATCAGNTCTCAGAAAATTGGGAATCTATCCACCTCAAACCCTGCTATTCCATTCTTGGGCATATAGTGAAAGGATTTTCTACTCTATTACAAAGACACTTGATCAACCACTACTGCTCTAGTCATAATAGCCAGAAATTGAAACAACATAGATGTCCCTCAACAGATGAATAAAGAAAATATGATACATATATACCATAGAGTGGTGTAGGAGGACCCTTCTGTATTTCTGTTGCTTTCATTGGTTGAATAAAGAAACTGCCTTGACCTTTTGATAGGGCAACCCTGAGGTGTGCAGAGTAGACAGAACAAAAGGTTGGGAGAGAGAAGGCACTGAGGCAGACGTCATGCTGCTCCTACCCAAGATGGATGCAGGTTAGAATCTTCCTGGTAAGCCAAGACCCATGATGACACACAGACTATTAGAAATGGGTTAGTTTAAGATGTGAGAGTTAGCCAATAAGAGGCTAAAACTAATGGACCAGGCAGTGATTTAATTAATACAATTTTCGTGTGGTTTTTTTGGGTGTGAGCTAGCCCCGCGGCCAGGAGTCGGGCAGGACAGAACAAAGGGCCCGCACTCCTCTCAGGTGCTGGGAGTACAACCTGTGCTCATACAACAATCGAATATTATTCAACTGTCAAAAATGACATTATGAAATTTTCAAGCAAATGGATGGAACTAGAAAAAAAGTCATCCTTAATGAGGTAACTTAACAAGACAAAAATGATATATATTCACTTATAAGTGGATATTAGCCTTTGGTAAATGATTACCAAGCCACAATCTTTAGACCTAGAGACATTTGGTAAAGTGGAAGCATCTAGGTAGGCCACATGGATCTCTCTGGTAGGAGGAAATAGAGTAGATTTTATTGGTGGAATGAGGTGGTTATGGAGAAAATTGGAAGGATCTGCTAGGGGATAATGGGATGGATAGAGGGAATCCAGGAATAGACAATTGCGATTAGACAGCATTTGGGGGTAAGGTGTGGAAACCTAGTGCAATGGAAACTTCCTGGACTCTATGAAGGTGATCCTAATGAGGACTCCTATAAATTGGGGGATAAAGTGTCTCAATTGTCCATATCTTGTATACAGGAAAGACTTTCCATGGAGACTGTGTTGCATTCAATGGAGTTATTGGCCAAGGGAATCCCACATAAATTGCCAAACAACCCAAGCTGATACTAAGACAAAGATTCACTCCCCACACACTGAAAGTAGGGCCCCATTATAAAGGATAGCATCCACACATCTCATTGATGTGCCTACATGGGACAGTTATCTTTATGTTCTAGTCTTTGGAGCAGGAAGGTGTGCTACAGACTACTGAAAGATAAACTTGTGTATCAAATCAATCAAAAACCTTTGCCCTACAATCTGTCCTGCCTACAAAATTTATTCGGTCAATGATGGCACAAAATTTTTGTGAGTAGCCAACGAAAGTCTGATTTGTCTTAAGGCCCACTCCATGGAAAAGAACCCATATATGACACTTCCTGAGTAACCAAGAACCAGATAATAGCCCAAAGACCTAGGGTAATACCAAACACTGCTGCTCTAAGAAAAATATTATAAAATGTTTCCTAATAATATTCTGCTATACTCATAGATCAGTGACTTATCACTCATTGTCTGATAGGCTTCCTCCAGCAGCAGATGGGAAGAGATTCAGAGATCCGTAGCCAGACATTATGCAGAGAGAAAGAGAGACAGACAGACAGACACACACACANATGGGTTAGAAGGAGCATGGCAGAGCAGAAATAGAGAGCAGTTTCAGAGAAGAAATGGTTTTAAGAGAGCCTAGAGAGCAGAATGGTTTTTAGGGAGATATAATAAACACAAGGCCACGCTGAAGAATAAGAGAAGTCTGAAGCAGCCTTTTAAACTGTAATGGTGTGAAAGCCTGTTTCTTTCCACGCATCTTCGGGGACATATTTGGGGAAAAACATCAGTTTCTATGTTGGGGCGACAGTCCCCGACAGCTTTCCACATGAGTGCTTCAGTCTCAGGTCTTTATTTTTATATGAAATTATGCCAAATTCCATACCAATTTCTTCTTATATTCTGAAATATAAAGCTCATGGGCCATTATGTATTTCATCTTTGATATTATATTTCATACATTTCAAGTTTTCAGTCTTTCCTGCATAGGACATATCAACTGGGCTTTAAAAATGACAGAACTATAACAAATTTTATTTGATAATTTATCCAAACTTACTTTTTACTCTTTTTTAAGAGTAAAATCAATTGCTCTGAAACTATATAATCATGTTGTTATTCTATCACCATTGATCTCTAAATAAGATAACTTCAGATGGTTTACTTTAATAGATATGTTTACAGATTTTATTTTAAAAAATATTATTTTGGCAAGAGATGAGGACAATGCAGATGAATTTATCTTCTTTGCTCTAAAATGCAGTGGGATTGTGCTAGAGCAGTCAGTAGCTTTGAATTCTTGTGTTAATTTGTAGGGATTTTCTACAGATCATTTCAGGCATAGCACCTCACATACCAAGATCACTTAGTAAATACTAGCTGTTATTACTATTATGAAGTGATTGTGTCCTTTAAAATATCCTAGGGTACAACTAAAAGATTTTCCAAGTATAATTTAAAGACAGAATACTTTTAAAAATAAACAAGTTTTCAAATTTTTGTTATTATCATTGACATAAGAAACATAGTAATTAATCCCTGACATTTTGTATTTTTAATCTACTACAGAGATAATGTTCACAGTATTAATAATTGTTAACATAAAGCCAAAACCATGCTTCATTGAGACGTTGTGACAATATTCTTCTTGTATCTAAATCCCATATAAAAGGACAAAAAATGTCAATACTATAATAAAAAATCTTCAAGTATTAAGTAAACAATGTGCATAATAAAAGATAAATGGCAAATAAAAACATAAAATTCTATGAGTTTAGCAATAAAAGGCACAGATTAAAATATCAGTAAAACATGACATTCACTGCCAAACCAATATGATTAAAAATTCTAATGCCACACATTGCTATGAATGCATATGGCTAAACATACTTTTGGTAAACAGACTATTATACAAAGCTTTTGAATGGTCTTTTTCATACAAAATTGACACATTAAACATAAAAACACTTTGACCTAGAAATGAATTATTTCAACACCTAACATCATCTTGGTTGCACAGGTTTACATAAAATCAAAATCCAAGACTTTTTGAAACTAAATAATGTGAAGTAGAAAAGACAGATGTTCAAGTCGTAATAATATAATGTGCAGTGGGATCTCACATTTAAAATGTGTGGGCAGATGTTCTTTTGTTCAGTCATGGGGATCAAACTAGTGACTTATCTACTCAATGCTAGCCCTGGACAGGGACAGCACAAAGTATTCTCTTTTTATATTTACTATTAGATTATATTTTATACTTATTATTATAGTAAGAAATATTCTTTGGAGCTAGAATGAATGCTCAGTGGTTAATAGCATGTGTTTCTCTTACAGAGGACCTGAGTTTGTTTTCCAGCAATCACTAAAGGCAGTTTACACCTATAAGCAATTTAAGCTACAGAGAATGCTGATACTCTGGACTTTGATGGCAGCTGCTCATATGAACAAACCTAAACACAGACACATGTGCATAGACAAATTAAAGATAATGAAAGCAAATCTTTTAAATAGATAATTTAAGATAAAGAAAACATTGATGAATCATAAATGGTCTCATTTGTGCTTGTATTTTAAGAAGTGTTATAATAAAATTCTGGAAGTTTTGTTTTTTTCTGAGTGTAATAATTATCTAAATAACATGATGTGACTTTACAGAATTCATCTTATAGAAAAGACTTATTAGGAATGATGCTTAAGATATTTAAAACCGATAAAAATCAATCAGGACCCGCCGGGCTGGTGGTGGCGCACGCCTTTAATCCCAGCTCTCAGGAGGCAGAGGCAGGCAGATCTCTGTGAGTTCGAGACCAGCCTGGTCTACAAGAGCTAGTTCCAGGACAGGTTCAAAAGCCACAGAGAAACCCTGTCTCAAAAAACCAAAAAATAAAAAAATAAAAAAACGATTCGGGCGCAGGGCCCTGCCCAGGTACTAGATTTTGCCCAGCCCAGCCCAGCTCCCCCTTCCAGCTTTGGGGTCCTAGGACCTAACAAAGCAGCAGGCTCCAGGGCTAAGGCTCTGGGGACTGGGGAGTGAGAGAGGGAAGCAGGGGTTATTTGTCCCAGGGAGCTCCATCCACCAAGCCAGAGCTCCATCCACCAATGCTGCACTTTTGCCTCTGAGATCCTGGAGCCTCAGGGGGCCCTGATCTAGTCCCAGCAGAAACATCTGGAGGTCCCAGCAGAAACATCTTGAGGCCCCAGCTGAAACATCTGGAGGTCCNTTTATTTATTAAAAAGCAAAAGAAATATCACTACATCCATGGTCATGTATTAGTAGGATTAACATAGAAAATATGGCCACCCTACCAAAAGTATTCTAAAGAATCAATGCAATCTCCATCAAATTCCCAACACAATTCTTTACAGACCTTGAAAGGATAATACTCAACATCATATAAAAACAAAAAATAAATTAAGATAGCTAAAACAATCCAAAACAGTGAATAGATGGATAGATGATCACCATCCCTGATTTGAAGTAGTACTACATAGCTATAATAATAAAAATGCATGGTATTGAAATTAAAAAGTCATGTTGATAAATGGAGTTAAAACGAAGACTCAGATATATTTCCAAAGACACATTAACACCTGATTATTTTTGATAAAGAAGACAGAAATACACCCTTGAAAAAAAGACAGCATCTCCAAAGGATAATGATGATCAGCTACATGGGACTGTGTAGAAGAATGCAAATAGATCCCTATTTATCACCCTGCATAAAACTCAATTTCAAGTAGATCAAAGACCTCAACATAAAGCAAGACACACTGAACCTAGTAGAAAAGAGAGTAGGCAATATCCTTGAACACCAATAGTGCAAGCACTAAAATCCACAATTAATAAGTGGGACTTCATGAAATTAAATGCTTTTGTAAGACAAAGGACACCATCATTTGAATAAAGTGGCAGCCTATAGAATGGGAAAATATTTTCTCTAACTCCATATCCAATATTGGACTAATATCCAAAATATATAAATAACTGAAGAAACTTTATATTAAAACATCAAATAATTCAATTAAAAATGGGGCAAATATTTAAGCAGTGATTTATCAATAGAGGAATGTAAATACCTGAGACACACTTAAAGAAATGTTCAACAACCTTAGCCATCAGGGAAATGCAAATCAAAACTGCTTTGAGATTATAACTTACTTCTCTCTGAATGGCTAAGATCAAGAACACAATATGACCATCTCTCAGAAAATTGGGAATCTATCCACCTCAAACCCTGCTATTCCATTCTTGGGCATATAGTGAAAGGATTTTCTACTCTATTACAAAGACACTTGATCAACCACTACTGCTCTAGTCATAATAGCCAGAAATTGAAACAACATAGATGTCCCTCAACAGATGAATAAAGAAAATATGATACATATATACCATAGAGTGGTGTAGGAGGACCCTTCTGTATTTCTGTTGCTTTCATTGGTTGAATAAAGAAACTGCCTTGACCTTTTGATAGGGCA
>JAQHUG010000030.1:11493362-11509608 GCA_028555095.1 Dicrostonyx torquatus
TGAGTGAGGTGACACAGATCCAGAAAGACAATTATCATATGTACTCATTCATAAGTAATTTTTAAAAATAAAGAATAATAAACCAGCCTACAAATCACAATCCCAGGGCACCTAGACAACAATGAGAATCCTAAAAGAGACATACATGGATCTAATCTACATGGGAAGTAGAAAGAGTGAAGATATCCCGAGAAAATTGGGAATATGGGGACCTTAGGAGAGGGTTGAAGGAGAGGGGAAAGGAATGGAGGGAAGCAGAGAAAAAAGTGTAGCTCAATAAAATCAATTAATAAAAAGAAATAAAAGGCAAGCTCACTAGCATCCCAAGTCATTATTTGTGCCCATGGTGTTCTCAGCAGCAGCAACCTCCTGTTCTGAATTTACACATAGAACAGTGCCAGTCACTCATAGCTTAAACTGCAATAATTGCTGCACAATATCAAAATATAGCAGTAGTCGAATTCAATCAAAGTAAAGTAGACAATAGAGTTGAACATGAACTTTGTTAAAATTGAAGGCGGGACTAAATGAACATAACGTCATCAATTATGGATGCTACCCAATTCTCTGAAAGACTCGATTCCCAAGTTACTCCTTACAGTTCCTCTTATGTAACCTGGAGTAGTGATGATCAAACGTTTTCTTATTCAAAATATGATCATAAGGGAAATAAAAAGAGACATATTTAATAATTATGCTAAGGGACTAGACAAATGCAAATTGTTTTAGACTTTTGTGATTCCTAAACATCATTGTCTAACTGCAGGAAACCAATGATTTTTTGGATACAAAGTATATTAATCCAGATAGTAGTCTTATTAAGATAAAATTGAAAAAGTAGACAGTAGCTAAAGTCTCACAAGCAGCGCGAAAAACATTTGATGAATCATTGATTTCAAACTTACTACAAAGCTGCATAAGGAAAGTAATGTACACAAAGAAAAAGGATGGCAAATACTCCAGAGGGTTAGAGTTGAAATCCATAGCCAACATGTACATATATTATTAATTAATTTCAATAGGACACTAAGAAAATACAGTTGACAGTCATTTGGAATGAATGACCCTGTGAAAATGAATCTCCATATCTGAGATGATGAAGTCTGATCTTATTTCATATTAGTCAAGTTTTATTCTTCTATTTAAAATAATTCTTATATGGGTGTGCTTTAGTTGTGTGTATGTAAATATACCACATGTATGTAGTGCCTGTGCAGGCTAGAAAAGGTGGTCAGATTCCCTGGAACTTGAGCCATTATGTGGGTACCAGCCAGAAACTGAACTGAAGGTCTCTGCAAGATTAACAAGAGCTTTTAACCACTGAGGCAACTACCCAGTCCCTCCTCATTGTTTTCTGTGACAATAAAATAAGAACCAACTATGACAAAAATAGACAAATGGGATATAAAAGATTAAAGGTATCTATGCATTGAACTAGCTATATGTGTTTCAATCTGCAAAATACTCTGCTTGGAAATATGAAAAGAAGAGATGTTTTCTGACTCATGGTCATAGAGATCAGAACAAGGTGTGTGTGTGTATGCTTATGTGTGTCTGTATGTATATGTATATATATACATATATTTGTGTGTGCAATATATATTCATATGCTATATATATATTTATTACATCATAATGAAAGATAATTGTTTCAGTTTTTATTTCACTGCTGATAAAACAGAGAGAGAACTAAAATTCAGGAAGGGTAAATTGTAGCTTCACCTGCCTCTAACCCACTGGGGAAGCAGAAAGAGGACTATCTCTGGAACTCGGAGGCCAGGCAGCTGCAGGTCAGTGAGAGACCCTGTTCCAAAAACATAGAAGAACAACAATAGTGAAAGATCTGGTGGACTCCACAAGCCCTCATGTACAGGTGAGTGAATTTGCACACACACACACACACACACACACACACACACACACACACGGTAAAGCTCTCAAAGTCAGAAAGACCACAAACTGATTTCTGCAGAAAGAATCTGAAACAAACAGATTTTTCCACAATGAGACATATTTAGAAACTCTGGCTCAGAACCGTACAATAACTTATTTTTTGCCACAAAACCCTGAATTTTAGTCAATTTTATATGAAAACCAAAAGAAGTTATGAAAAAGTCAATAACAAGTATTGTCCATGGCTTATTTTGACCATTAATTATTTGGTTTTAATATTTGCAAAGTTTAAAATAAATCCTTCCCTATCATGAGGCTATTAAGATCCTAGATACGTTAATGAATTTAATGGATTTTTTTCACTTATAGCCTTTAGTATTAAATTACTCAAAAGGCTGGAGGCTGAATTCTTCAGTCTTCTTGGAGCCTGCATGTTATTAACCTCTCTCTCTCTCTCTCTCCATATTCATCAGTCCCTTGATAAAAATAGCTTCATGAAATAATTAATACAAAATAAAATAGCAATACTTACTCAATGAAAAGCTTGATATCCTGACAATTATAATTTGATTCCTCTACAAAACCCATAGTTTAATTTTGTATTATTTTTGGCTTTTTTTGTATGTACATAGTTGATTTTAAATAACTTACATTTGAATTCACTTACCATTAAATAAATGTTAAGGAAATTGTTATATACATACATATATATTTACACTTATAAATAGATTTTGAATTTATTGAATTTATAAGAAGAAGTTCCCAGAAAATGTTTGCTTATATTTTTAATAATATTTATTGTTTCTTTAGTGTTTTAAAACAAATACACAAAAATTTAGATAAGATTTGTAAATATTATTTACAAACTTTTTCTAACCTGGGCAGAAGCATATGTGACATAAATGAAATATAAACTATGAAATTATTCAACTTAAAATACCATAAAATCATAATAGAAAAACTGTAGAAAATATCATATGTCACAAGTAACTAGTGATTTCATGTAGAAAGAAATTAGACAAAAAAACTAATAAAATCAGCCATTATCATAAATATGAATTCACAGCAGAAAGTTGAGAAAAATGAAATTTTAGGGAAATAGGTTACATTTTGCCTGTAAGATTGCATAGCTTTACCCTAAAATAAGTAAAATGTAATATTGAAAGATTATTTATCACATATCTAATAATTGTGAAAAATAAAACTTACAAGTGTTTAAGGTCTATGTGATGGCACAATCCCTTATGTAAAGCTCCCTGAAAATCTAAATTATCTATATTTTCACCTAGAAAACTCCCTAACAGTCTGCATGAAGTTCCCTATAAACAGCCTGAAACACTGATCACATAACACATGCATATATTGATTAAATAATGAAAACTGAATATTGCATACTCTATTTCTTTACACAAAAGCCATTGTTCAGAATAGAATGTATAAATTTGGGGGATGTTATTAAACAGATTTGTGGGTGAGTGTTTTGTCAACTCAGCACAAGCTAGAGTCCAATCTGAGAAGAGGCAACCTTAGTTGACAAAAAGTTTCCACCACAAACAATGCTGTGTGGCACCTTCTTGATTAATGTGTGTCGGGGGGGGGGATTGTCCAGCCCTCTACTGGTAATGCCACCCCTTGCCAGGTTGTCCCAAATTGTATATAAAAGAAAGCTTAGCAAGCCATAGGAAACAAGGCAGTAAGCAACACAGCTCCATGACTATGCTTCATCAAGGCTTTGATCTCCTAATACGGACCCTGTCCTGTCTTCCTCCTGTGATGGACTGTGATCAGGATGAATAAGACAAATAAACCTTTTCTTCTGCAATTTGTCTTTGACCATAGTATTATCATAGCAAAAAAAGAAAAACAAGCCAAGACAATGAAAATTTTTCAGCCCAAGGTCTTAATGCTACTGTCACTCTATGAAGGTAGCAGGACTGAGCTCAGGTTCTCTACAAGAACAGAAAATATTCCTAACCATTGAGCAATCCTCCCAGTCTGTACATCTACCTCTTAAATTTGTACATTAGCAAATATCTGACCGCTCTGTAATTTGTTTCTCCCTGGCATTAATGTTCATTGTTTGCCTCTCTAGCTGGAAGGTGTGGTTTCTGTAAGCAGTAGTCAGCCTGCAAGACTGTGATATGTGACTGAGCCTCAGAAAATCACCTTCTCTGTAGCTGTGGGAAGCTTCCAAGAAAGTTCCCAAGGTCTTTTCTCTCCAACATGCGAAAGTTCTCTGTGTATCTTTTCATCTAGTCCTGAAGGAGATTTTTACATCTTCCATGATAAAGGAGAAAAATTAAATTATATCCCATATTAGCACATAAAAGTGTCTAGTAAATGTTTAAATTGTGCTGATTGGATAGTTGTTTTATCATCGAGTTATATAAATGTGTCAGAACCTTTGAATTATTTCAACAACATTCTAATAGGAATGTATTTCCAAGGTTTGGCCTGTATTATAGTTTCTTTATGATCATATAGCCACTCAAAGCAGTCTTGTTTAATATACAGTCTAATTCCAAAGGATATGCTTTAAACATGATGTCTACAGAAAATATCATTTGAGTTTAGGTTCCTGTCATAGCTGCATGTTATTTGGTATAGCTAATAGTATCTTGAAGAACTACAGTCATACATATATTCTGCAAAGAAATATCAGGAGCCTAGTGAAGCCACTCTTTAGAGCCATTGCATTAATGAACACCTGCAGTTTATGACTCTCAGATTTATAAGAGAGAATTCTGAGTATTAAACGTGGACTTTTATTTTTCATTCCTGAATCAACACCCATCAAGCTTTGAAATAGTCTTCACATCTTGCTGCCCTTGAATTGACAATGTTGTTCACAGCTCTGTGAAAACATGGCAATTTTTGACATTTGTAGAAATAGCAATTACCCATAGTAAGAAACATGAAAAAGCCCCAATCAGCCTGTCTTTCTTTAACTATCCAATGACATGACCAAAATTGCTATAGAAACACAGTTACTCAAGTGAATAACGATGAAAGTAATAAACTTGAGCTGAAAAAAAGATCCATCTTTGTGGAACCAAGTAGCAACTAAACATGATGCCAGCATTGTTGCAAACAGGTAGAGACTTATCTGAACAAATCTATGTTGCCAGCATGTTATCTGATGTTTCCTTCCACACCATCCCCAGCTAAGTTGTGATGTGGTAGAAATCATGTGGCCATATAGGTAGGTAATGTAGATGGAATGGCTTTCACTGCAGACCTGAACTTATAGTAGGTTTAGTTTTCCAATTAGCATGGATGTTTAAAGTGAAAAGGTTACTAGGTGAGCCTTGAAGTCACATGTCAGCCTTTTGTAGCTTGGATTCTACTACAATATTCAAGGTCGTTCTGAAGAAGAGCTGGAGAATATACTGTCATCTGAACTGGGCATGTTACAAATAAATACTGCGTAACCAACCTCATAAGAAAAATATAAAACAGCACAGAATCGGGCTCCACATTGAATCTAAATTTTCAAATTAATCTCTCGCTATCATCTCCTCTGATGTCTCTGAGCCTGAAAGAAAAACCCAGCTGCTCTCCCGTGAACACACTACTTTTTTTCCAAGTTTTAAATCGATGAGAAATTCAAAAAAATATTGAGAAAGATTAAAAAAAAACACCACAGGCATTTCTGAGGTTGGAATATTTAATTTTGGAAACATCATCAGTGAGGGATTACTATTAGACTACCCAATGTGCTCCATAAGAGCAATTGTTAGAAAGCTGTAGATCTCTACTGTATTTTGTACTTTTCACTTTGTTTACTAGAGTCCATGAATCTTAGCTGGTAACTCAGATTGTAGGTCACTTTTTTGCCATTTGTAATTTAAATAATAAAGCATTTATTATTTATAGGAAATTCTTGGAGTAGTCAGGAAATGTGGCTCCTCTGTATTATCCACCAAATGGAGATCTTAAAAATAAGACACATCTGCTATGGCTGTGATTGTTGGTCTAATGGTAGTTCAGGTTGTGGTTGAAGGACAGATGCGGGATTCCATTTCCAAGCTCATTTAAGACTTTGGGAGCATTTCTCTCTAATGATTGCAGGACTGTCCTCTAGCCTAGTTATCACACATGACAACACTTCTTAGATGCTACCAATATCATTTGCCATTTGGTATTTTCCAGCATGGCCTTCCTCTTTAACCAAGCAGCAAGGAGAATCTGTAGGAAGAATATGTCAAGAAAGCTATGACATAATAAAATCAAACTTTTCATTTCACTATCATCTATTTGTTACAAGGAAGCTTCTCCCACACTAAAGGGACCAAACTGGTCACACAAATATACAGTCCTTTAGTTAGGTACCCTGAGAGTCAACTTCATGAACTCAATAACAGGTATGCTAAGACCTTTAAGAGATTGTTAAGTTAAATACACCATAACTCTATGAGGGTGAAACCAATACTAAACAGGAGGAAAGCACTTAGGTAAGCTACCTCAGGTCATATATAATAACTCACAAAGTGATTAAATGTGAACCTTCTGTTTACTTAAAAAGAAACTTATTTTCCCAGTCATTAAACAATATTTCCTCTTACATATTTTAATCTGTTAATTCTTTTATCTGTATCCATCAAGATGTGTAGGCTGTAAAACAAAGTCCTCTATCCTAGTTTAAGAAAATTAACATCAAATATAGTAGAAAGATCAATGAAGTTAATGTTAGCTTCACTAACTCTTAATTCACCAACTTCATCATTTTGGTGTGTGTGTGTGTGTGTGTGTGTGTGTGTGTGTGTGTATTTGTGTGTGTAAAACCATGCCTTTAATATCTTGATAAAGTCTTCAGCCTGCTTTATGGTCCCAGTATAGCTGTATCCATTCCATATGTCCCCTTTTTCCTATGTAAAGCCTACAACTATGTCAGCCTAAAAACTTTTAGTGTACTTTCATTGCCTCACCATCTCTCATAGAAAACATTTATAGAAGATAACTGTTAAAATGCATTCATCTCTAAAAATATTCTGAAAAACAGATATGTTAGTCTTTCCATTGTTGTGGTTATATACCTGATCATAGCACGGGGGGGGGAGCAATTTGTTTGGGCTCTGGTTTCAGAGGTTCCATTATATAGCCATTGGCTCTGCTAATCTTGGACATATAGCAAAGTAGAATGTCATGGCAGTAAAAGAATGCAGTGAAGAAGATTCTCCACTTCATGGGCACCTTTAAGTAATTAAAGAGTCATACAGTCACACACACACACACACCAAAATGATGAATGATGATATCCATCTCCAAGATTATTCTCCTAATGACCTATTTCCTCTAACTAGTACCCACTTCTTAAGTCTCCACCACCTGTAAATATAACACCTAGGAAGAGCCCAACTTTTCAGCACATGAGCCTGTGAAGGAGTTTTCTATTTGTCATGACATCAGATAATGCTTTTTTGTTACTTTAATAGAAAAATTCAATGTCATATTTATTTTAACAAAAGAACTGTGAGACATGTTTTTATACACCAATGTTTCCACGATAAAGTATTTTATACTTAGTAATTCCCTTGAGGCTAGAAATTGAAAACAGTATATAAACACATTTCTGTAGAGAAAATTTGACAGCAAGAAGTATCTTTAATGTATTGCTTTGAATGGCAGGAAAAATGTAATAAAAGTTATCTGTCACTTATAAATGAAGAAGAGACAAATTTTGAAGTAAGTTATTCATAAAAAAGTGAATAGCAAACAATATAGTCTTGGTTTAGTTGCCTAGAAATAAATATTTCAGTTCTTTAGTTAACATAAGAGAAAAGAAAGAATGCATCAAATAGAGACTAAGCAAAATACTTTTATACTCAAATGACTTCATCCTGCTTTGTTTTCGTTAAAGCTGACCCTCTATGGAGAAGTAAACTTATATTATTGTCCAACATATACTTTGATCAAAAGTTGTTACCTTATTTATATCTATGTTTACATTTAAAAGAAAAATTAAACATTTCTCATATGCTTCCTATACATATCTCATATATATGTAGAGGGAAAGAGAATCATCACCCCGATGAAATTGAATTTTTAAAGGTTGTCTTCCGTATGATTTGGTGAGTTTCTAGGTCAGAAATAGTTGCCATAGCCTTCCATACTCTAGCAGGATTGGATTGTACTGGGTCCCATATAAGGAAGATTTATCAACTATTTAAGTGTAGTCACCTACCACTATGGAACAGAGATGCCAAAATAGTGGTATCTTCATTCCCAGAGAATCTAAATATTCAACGATAGGGACCATGTCTTATTAATTCACTGTTCTATATATTTCTTTCTTTTGAAAAACTGGTATGGAACAATGTCCAATTGGTATACCCTTATAATGCAAGTGTAAGGACATAATGCATTCAACTCCTAGAATCCATAAGGAAAGCCATGTGGTGGCTTGCAATCACAATGCTGAGGAAGTCGAGCCAGACGAAAACCTAGGACACACTGGCCAGCCATCTTCTCTTAATTATTGAATCTGAGGTAAAAATGAAAGATTCTGTTTCCAAAGGCAAATTAGATGTACTTAAGGACTAGTACACATGGCAGAACTCTGGCTGCCACATCTACACATTCATAGACAGCCACATATTAATAAATAAACATATATATTCATGGTATACAAATTGAGATTGATATTTAGATTTACATATCCCAATATACATAAACATTACCAAAACATGAAACACTCTTATCGTATGCTCTAGTCATATCTGCACTTTAACTCTCTAAATTTAGCGTTACACCTAGAAGTAAATAGTTCAAGAAGGCTAAGGTTATACTACCAGCTATTGAAATTCCTCATTCACATTTCCCCTCTAGGATACGGGACTCTGTGGCAGCAGAGGGTTACACCAAACGATATCTTTAATCAAGCACCTTGTGCAGCGCCTTTCATGGGTGTGATGATAGCGTAGTTAGGATTCCCAGGCTGGTGCACATCCAGTTTCTGATGGACACATAGTATGCTTCAGCTTCATGCTCTGAACTGTGCCATCATAAAAGGGACACCTTCAAGCCTCACATCTATCATGTCATTCCCACATTGCTCCCAGAAAATACTTCCCGATATAGTCTTCAGGCACAAATCTTTGCCTCACACTCAAGTTCCTGGCAAGGCCAAACATACACAAGACTTTAACCCAAAAATGGCAATAAGGTATTTCAATATTGTTTTATAAATGGATGAGATATTAATTTGAGGTAAGCTTCTGAGTCTGACAGTTTTCAATTAACTGAGCAGCTGTATACTTAGCAAAGTTAAAAATTCCAACCTTCCAAGACTAGTTGTTAAGACAAGTTTAAGAATCATTAGAGAATATTCACGTGTTTATCATGCCATTGTCAGACTGCTGGAGTTCACACCTGAAGACTTCCCGACATTGCATTACCATATGTCATGTTATTCTGAGTAGGAGTAAATTGCTTATAGCTGAAAATTAAAAATGAAGTCAGAGTTTTGATAAAAGGCATAACAAATGAAAATTTTTAGATATCATATGTTAAATGAACTTTATCATGCAAATTGATTTGACCTATTTTCCTTTATCTCCAGTTATTAATTGAAATAAAATTCACAATTATTCATGATAGTCTCATTTACACCTTGTATTTTTTTAATGAGTGCTGTTGTACTTTATGTCTACATTTTATGTTATTCTGTCTCCTGCTTATATAAGAAGCAAAACCCATAATTCTACACAATTAATCTGTTATCAAGAGACCACAAATATTTTGTTTCTTTTGCTTAAGAATTTTGCTGGCAAATCCCTGAAGTATTTAATTTTCTTTTCATTAGATTTTAACTGCTTCCTCTTATTGTGACCAAAAAACCATCTTTGTAATCAGTTGCTTCTATTATAATTGGTGAGCTGATGTGATTTTTGTAATCATATAAGATTAAGATTTAGAATCTTCAGAGAATTGTTTCTTCTACTTGAGTGAGGCAAATGCAAACGACAAAACAAATTAGCCTAAAAATTTACATTTAATAGAAAAATACAAGCAGGAAAGATTGCTGAGTGGGTGAAGGTTTTCCTGTGCATAAAATGGGGAACTGAGTGCAGATACCATAATGACATCTGTTAAGCTGGAGCAAGTAATCTGGTTTCTGTAATCTGAGGTTATTACGGAGAGACAGGAAAATATCCTGAAGCTTGGGGATCAGTTTTGTTGACATATATAGTGGTTAAATGGAAGAGACATTTTCTCAAACAATGTGTAAGCTGATGTTCACTGTACTTACAAATGGGGATGCATACACTTGTGCATGTATGTATACAGACTCACACCTCGCCCCCCAGAGAGAGAGAGAGAGACTGAGTAAGAAAAATAAGCCCAGATACACCCTTCCTCTTTGTATCTGGCTTCTACACTTGACAATAATAGAACAATAAATTATAAATTTAGGTTTAAGTTTCTACTGTTTTTAAAGATGTGAAAAGATTTGTGAAACATGATATTCTCATTGTAGAGAATAACGGTACAGGACAGAAAGCAAGTGAAAAGGATTAAGTCTAAAATGCAACACATACAAAAGAATTTGCATTGCTTTTAACTTCTAACAACTAAGCAATTGTATATTTGTATTGTCACTTGATTATGTTTAAAGACTTAAATGTCAACCTTAAAGACTCTCAAAATAAATCTTTCCAATTCCCAAGTCGCCTGCTTTCCGAAGGCAAAGCTATGAACAAACAAAACTCATTCCCTGTTTTAATAATAGCCAGACTTGTCAGGGGAGAGGGCTCCTTCAGTCTGGAGGGCTAACAAAGTTGATTTAATTTAGCTCTCTTAATTGCTTCATGTTGTAAATTCCAGCTCTCTTTCTAGTGATATTTCTTCTAAAAGTCATTGTTGTCATTATAATGTGAGGTATTTTCTCTTCATTTTTCATTCCTAGAGTTACTGAGTATGTTTTCACTTAACATTACATGATTAATGATACTGTTGCCTGCATGCTTAAGTTTAAAATGAATAAATGCGGACTATCTAGTTTTAACAAAAAAGTTTTTTTAAGAAAAAGGCTTTTTTTTTAGTTAAAGTTAATTTAAGTAAAAAACCATGAAATTCCTGAACTGAATTTATTTCCATGTGGCATAAAATTCTTTTTGCATCATTCATCCCCTATTAAGCATATGCAACATATGTATACATATGGACATTTTATTTCTTGAGAACTAGTCCATTATGTCTCAAGATCATCATTATTATAAGCATGAAAACTTTAGTTATAAAAGCAATGTAGTTGAAAAATTGTATCTCCTTTACTTACAAAATATTATCCCATGTTTTATCAAAAACGTGTTTATTTTTTGTGACAATAGCAGATAATATCTTAGGACTCTATAATCCCAGAATTGTCACAGATCCCCAAGGAAGTCTTGTTGATAGTGGATAGCAGAGGCATGTGATGATCAAATGCACAGATTGTGCGTTAATTGTAGGCCTGTCTTTCCCTTATGTTTCTGGTGAGGATTAACAATCAAGAAAAATCAGCTATAAAGAAACACCACACTACATGCTTAGACATATATGCACGTTTCTATTGTCCATCTTCACACTATCTTCTAAAGTCAGCAAAACACACATAGACATGAATGCACTTTCTACAGACCCGTTTCATATTCTTCTCTCATGTGAGCAGAACATACATGGACATGTATGCATGTTTCTGGAACTCTTCTCAGTGACCCTACATATGTAGTTATCTGGGAATACTGGTGAGAGGGAAGTGGAATCACAGACTACAGCCATCACTCACTGAGAGGACACTATTCCATATGTTAGATGTGCTAAACAGCCATAGGTTAAAATTTTCCAAATAGCCAACAACTATATGCTCAACATTCATTAAATCATTCTGTATTTTACCAGGCTCTGGAAAAGAATATCTTTAAATTTTACAGTTTTAAGAAGTTTGTATTCTTCTTATAAGTCATTTGTTTGTTCAGTCCATGTTATTTTTGATGATAGTCCATACACAGTTTCTCATTTGGCATATTTAGTCAAACGGAAGATATGTATCATTGAAATGGGCTACAATAATTCTAACAATATTTCATGACAGCTATTGCTATAATTCATTCAATAGTTGCAGATACAATGTACTGAGAAAGTTAAACAGGCATATATAAATAATGATCCGGATCTTTGCAGAATCAGGACAATGTGCTGATAAAGACATGAAAATCATTTTATATTTTGTATTCAATTTTAAGAAAAGTTCAAATCATAGTATGTAATTTAATAACAAACATGATGTTTTAACATTACTTGGTATAGCATAATGTTGCAGAGATAGTTTTATGGTTAATGGAATTCATGAAAATATAACATTTCCTGTTAAATAATTAGGAACATATAGGACAATTGTCATTATGTACCTTAGTTCTAGTTCTTGCAGTGATTTCCTACTGTTTCTCACAAATTATGAAATACTTTGATGTTGGATCATGTTATTTAAATAAATGGAATTCTTTACAATTGAAGTGGTTTTATGACTATTTTGTGTCATAGTGCATGCACACATGTGAGTGTCAGAAGACAACTATTCAAACTCTGTTCTTTCCTTCCACCATGTGAATACTGAGCATCAAACATAAGTTTTCAGGCTTCTCAGCAGGTGCCTTTGCCTGATCACTAATCCCTCGACCCCAAAATATTTACATATTAAAGAAAAAACACTTAAAGAAAAAAATTCATCTATAATGTCTCACCATAGTTCCTAAACATGTCTATAAACACATGCTTACACAAATACATAATTTAATAATATTTTCCACTCTGTTTTCTCTTTTAGCTTTTAAACTCCTAGTTGGTCATGAGAAAGTGAAAAACGCTGTTTGCATTCATTTGCATTTGAATCAAATGAATTTATCTATGAAAGTGTTAGCCTTTGAGGAATCCTACTGAGCCCTAGACAGATTTGTCTTTGAAAAATCACATTGTCTTTGGTCAGAGACAAACTTCAAGCCCCGGTGGCTTTTATGAAAATCATAACAATAGTGTAGTAAATTTCTCTATGGAATAAAATAAATATGTTTTCTTTTTGCTTTGCAATGATACAAAAGAATGACCTTTTTAGTGGCCATGTATATACCTTCTAATTTTGATCCTAGTTTTATCTAGTTTGGGGTTATATTGAGACAGGGAATCATATTTTCCAGACTGTCCTCAAACTCACTATGTAGGCAAAGATGACCCTGAACTTCTGACCTTCCTGACTCTACCTCCCCTACAAGCATTTGGATTGCAGACACCAACCACCATGCCTAATTTATGTGGTGCTGAACATGAAACTGAGTACTTTGTAAATGCCAAGTCAACGCTGTGCCAGCTGAGCCACATACACCTCCTTGCACATTTGCCTTTGTGGTTACATCAATAGGTAATCTTCACTTCTTCACATATGAGCCAAACACTTTTGTAACTTGAAGGACCCCATTTAGCATTTCACATAGGAGGCATTTAAGAGCCATTACTATTTGCTCTATTATTTCTTTGAGAGTTCCATACAACGGGTTTGGAACTTCCTCTTCCCCTTCAGTCCATTCTGATGGCCACCAAACTTTGTGTCGTATTTCTTTTTAAATCCTTCAGCACTAGTTTGTGTTGCACACACATTTTGGATGTGTAGCCCTCCGTTGATGAGTGGTTGAGATGACTTACCACGGGTTACACTCTTAGAGAGACTGTAGCTCTCTATCTTTCTCTCAACAGCTAACCCAATAGCTACACAGCTAGGTGTACGTTTGTGTGTCCTACTGCCATCTCCATTCTAGGACTCGGTCTGGCTTGTGCTTGCACAGATACTGTAAATGGCATCCCAACTGATATGAGCTGCATGTGGAGAACATAGGAAAACCTCTGGTGTCATCCTAAGAGATGCCATTGCCTTCTTTGATACTGAGTCTTTCGTTGGCCTGGAGCTCACAAATTAGTCTAGACTGCTACCTCACTAGCCCACTGCCCACTGGCTTTTTATTATTTGGTGACAGGGTTGAACTCAGGTCTTTTTGTTTTCCAGTAAATTAGTCCTTTTAATGCATTCTTAAAATTTGCTATTATACTTT
Source organism: Dicrostonyx torquatus (assembly GCA_028555095.1). Classification (NCBI taxonomy): domain Eukaryota; kingdom Metazoa; phylum Chordata; class Mammalia; order Rodentia; family Cricetidae; genus Dicrostonyx; species Dicrostonyx torquatus. The sequence goes on from JAQHUG010000030.1 coordinate 11,507,336, forward strand.
TAGAGTTTATGAGGGAAGATACTGTAAATGTCTTTATTGTGACATATTTTAAACAACATTTAAAATCCTTAACTACTTTCATCATAGAAATTTTCAGCATATTATATACATTTGTGATATGTACAATACTAATGATTTTGTGCATCATGTCTAAGTCTCATAACAATAATAGTTCTCATTACTATGTTATAAATCAGATTTGTTCAGGAAGTATCTCCAGCTTCCAATGGTAAATTGCTTAGCAATAAGAGGAAGTTTCTCCTGCCTCTGAATTTATGGTAGACTCTGAACATCAGTGCTGATATTATGTCTGTTTTGACACTACTTTCACATAAAACAAAATTTGTTGAGATGTGGAAGATATTAATAGAAGAAAATCAGATTCTTATAAAACTTATTATTAATGGAAAAAAATTTCCTCCTAAACATTTCACTGCTTCCTTCCAATACCACTTTGGATAATTATACCCCAGTCTGCTACATACATAATGCTCAGATGTTGCGTGACTCAAGTATATCTCCTGTTTCACCACTGCACTAAGTACTCTTTTCTACCTTCTGACAAAAACCCAGTCCAAAATTCAGACAAATATATGTAACCACAAAATATGTATCCTCAATATAAAGAAAAGTTAAGTGATTAAAAGATGGCTCCATGATAAAAGGGTTTGCCACCTAGCTTGAAGATCTGTGTCTGAGTTCAATCGTTGGAATCCACATGGTGAAAGGAAGAAATGAAGCAATTGCAGCCTGTCCTCTGACCTCTACATGTTTACCATAGCACAAGTAACTGCATGTGCATATGCATGAATTACATAATTAAGTGTAATATGTACATATATGAAAAATCACTACATTTGTTGAGCAAACTTTAAGGACACAATTGTAGAAAAAGGGTATGAATAAAAAACAGAGGGATACTCCCCACTCTTTGAAGGAAAAGTTATATAACGTTTTAAACAAGCAATTTAAATATGACCAAAAAGACTTAGAACCTTCACCTTTGTTACAGTTTTGTAAAGAAAAAAAACACACTCATATAAGCTTTTTGTGATTAGAAATAACAACATACTTTCAAAAGTAATTCAGAAAAATTTAAGCCTAATTCAAGCACCAGCACCACTGATAGTGCTATTGGATGCTTGGAATATCCTCCAACAATTGAACATGTGGATTTTTGCTCAAGGAGACACATTTATAGCTAAGCTCTTTTTTAAAAACTGAAAACATTTATTTACAAATAAACATGTGTAAACATTATGGTGAGTCAACATCAAAATTACTTACCAAGTTAATAAAATTCATCTTTCAATAACAAGCAGCTCAAAGACACATTGAGAGGCTGGCGAGATGGCTGAATGGATAAAGAATCTGCCTTGTAAGCATGAAGACCAAATTCAACCACTAATATCCACCTAGAACATCTGAGCATAATAGCACATGCTTATAATCCCAGTGCCAGGAAGCAGGGAGTGAAGATCCCTGGAGATCTCAGTCAACCCAGCTCAGGCTACCTGGCATGGAAAGTTGCAGACCAGTAAGAGACCATGTGTCAAAAAAAAATAAGGTGGATAGAGTTCCACAACACCACAGTCAAGTACACACACACAACACATCACCTTCAAACAGAGAGAGACAGAGAGAGAAAGACTAAGAGACAGAGAAAAATAGAGTTTACATGTATTTTCTTCCTTGTAGTTCATATGTGCGGTGTTTGGTTCATGACTCCCAGTGTAGCATTATTGAGGTGGTAGACACTTTTGATAACGGGCATAGGAGGAGGTAATGATGGAGAGTTATTCTGTGTCCCACTTTCTGAACTTACTGCTTACATCTAATTTAGTCATTAACAATTGTGTACATAGATAAAACACAACATAGTAAAAACATTGCATCCAATACACGAATACTATTCTGATATATCAATCAAAATCAATATTAATAATAACATGAATAGGTATGGTTAGGTATAGTTCTATGACTGAGCACTTACCTAGCACAGAACAGGCTCTGGACTTTCTTGTGGAACCACAACTTAAAATTACGCCCAAATCTACACAATCCCCATAAGCCAACATGGAAACCAAGAGTCCTGTATATGTAAAAGCAAAGAGCCTTCATTTTAATCAAGTTTATAAACTCAGTCTCTCTACATGTCCAACATATTGGAATAACCAGAGAGCCCCGAACTCAGTTAAAATTGTTTTCTGTTTGTTTGTTTGTTTTGTTTTCTTTTATTTTTTGAGATAGGGCTTTTCTGTAGTTTTGGAGCC
>JAQHUG010000030.1:11541758-11590514 GCA_028555095.1 Dicrostonyx torquatus
TGTAACTGTAATTCTTGCTTGATACCTGTTTTGTTATATGGAATTTTACTATGTCAAAGTTAAAACCTTCCTTTCTACCTAGACAGAAAAAGGAAGGTGATGTGGGATTCACTTGTGTATGCTCTGAATACCATTGGTTAATAAAGAATCTGCTTTGGGACTATTGCAGCACCGAATAGGGCAAGGTGGAAATTCCAAGCAGATAGAAGAGAAGAGAGTAGGCAGAGTTAAGGAGAAGCTATGTAGTCACCACAGGACACAAGTGCTGGACACTGGACAGAACCTTACCACTAGGCGACAACCACATGGCAGCACACAGATTAATAGAAATGGGTTAATTTCAGAGGTAAGAGCTACCCAATGAGAAGTGTGAGCTAATAAGCCAAGCAGTGTTGTAATAATACAATTTCTATGTGATCAATCTGGGTCTGGGCAGCAGGGAACAAATGAACAGCCTCCATCTACACTGAAATACCCAGGTCAGAAATTCTATTCTTTCCCTTATAGTTTTTAATGCTTTACGATAATATTACCTATGCATAAAGGGAATTTATAGTGAAGAAATATTACTCCTCTTAATAACTTTAAATGCCAAGCATGTCCCCAGCAAAATATTGTCATCTCAGAGAGTAAGAAAGCTCCAGACAAATGATAAAAAGAAAAAGTAGGTTTGTCCCTTGTTTTATTCACTCATTTGTTTTTATGAATCACTGAATATTCGAAAGTATAACAGTAAAGGACTAAGAATACAAGAATTTGTGAAGGTTTTTGTTTGACACTATGTCAGGAAGCCACTGAGATGGAAACCCTATTATCTAAGACTTACACCAACACATAAATGTGCTTCATCTTCACCTTTCATTGTTTGGGAAAAAAAGAGAGTTCTGGGCTTCTAACAATTTTACTGTAAGGAATGAAACACACCATCACATTTACATTCAACTCTCTGAAACAGAGAAATAAACAATATTATTATTATTATCATAAATTGCAATACTAATATGATACTTAGATGTGTCTTGAACTTTTTTAGCATACATTGGTCACTCCAAATGGAACAGAGAAATCAGGAGAGAGAATGGGAAAGAGGAAAGGGAAAGGTAGACTGTGAAAGGGAGGAGAATTGGGAGAAGGAAGGCAAAGATGTACTACTCTACAGTAGTGTCATAAGGAAACTTCCACAGCTCAGTGCATAAAACTTTTTTTATTCAATGTGGTGACATGAATGTGATCTCTAGAATACACATTAAAATGCCAGGAGAGGTGACCCATGGTGGTCATCGCAGCACCGGGGTTGGGGAAGGGTAGAGAAGAAAGGAAACATGATGCTCACTGTCTGGCCAGCCTAGCTAAGTCAGTGAGTACTAGAATAATACAGCAATTAAAGGTAATGTATATGAATCCTGAGAAACAACACCCAAAGTTTACTTCTGGCCTCCAGACAACATTTATACACACACACACACACACAGAGAGAGAGAGTATATATGTGTGTGTATATATATATATATAAATATACACACATATATATATATAAATATACACACACACATATATACACATCAGTATACACACACTACTAAATAAGTTCATAAATAAAAAAGAAATGCTTCGGGAGTCAGGGAGCATCACCTTAATATCATTATTATTGTCCTTCAGGCCAGACCATGTTACAGCATAAGGAAGTTAGGTTTCATCTTATAATGGGTAGAAAGTCAAAGAATTTGAAGAAATATTCTAAAACCACCTTAGCAGTGGTGACAAGTGGAAAACTGAATAGAATCTAAATTCAAATTCCATAACGTAGACATTTCATTTTTTTCATATCAGAAAATGTTGGTTACTGGAGTTTTTAAATAGAATTATAGTTATTTTTAACTTGGAGGGTTGGTGTTTGTCCATGTTTTTCAAGCAAAATTTCAACATGTCTTGGTCAAAATAACCCACTAGGGCAGTCATTCTGGAAGCAAAGCCGTGAGAACGTGGATGATAGCTACATTGTCAACAAGGCCAACCACAACAGGTATCTAACTCCCAAGAAGGACACTGAAAACTCCTGTGGTCAGCTGAAAATTTGGCTCTTGAGAATTTTGCAAACCTCCTGAATTCCTTGAAGGTAAAAGTAGCAAATATATACTTGCAAGATTGGAGAGATTGCTAAGAAAAGAAAAAGAAAAACAAAACAAAACAACAGCAAAACAAACGTATTTGCCACACAAGCCCAAAGATCGTGGTTCAGAGCCCCAGAAGCTATGTAAAGTCCATTGAAGTAGTGATTAGAGTGAGTATCCTAGCAAACTATCATGAGGTGAGAGGCAGAGGCACAGGAACAATAAGGACCTAAAAGGCCAGCTGGCCTGGTGCACACAGTAGGGAATAGCAAAGGACTATTTCTCAAACAAGCTAGAGGGTGAGGGCCTACACCTGAGTGAATCCTAATATCACTGCAAGCTTGTACCCCAACTTACAAACACAAAATGCAAAGATACATATTTTTTTTTAAAAAAATTAAGGATGGTTATAGAGGAGCATTTGGAGGGAGATAAATGGGAATAATATAATTGCAATCTCAGAAATTAAAAGAAGAAATAGAAATGCTTATGTACAGCAGAGATTAACAAAAGCAGGCTCCAAAACAAGGATCTGAGGCCTTTCTGAGACAGAGAATATTTAGAGATAGAAAGTAAATTTCACTTAGGTGACTTTTATTCCCTTTAACAAAGTCAACTCTGCACTCGGAGCCAAAAGCCTGAGAAGCATTGCAACTTTTCACACATTTGGAAGAACTGCTCATTTTTATCTATAATTAGAACTTCTAAACATAACCTTAATCAATTTAAAAACAAAAATACATTATCCACTCTAACCAGCTCTAAGGAATCTGGAGTCAAAATACCAATGGTATATATTTGGCATGTCAGTACCTTATTTACCCAAATTGAGATTGGGGCATGATTCAAGTTAAGGGGTTGAGGCTGAGCCTTGTCACTAAAGGAAAACAAACAAAAACAGTTTGGGGATATCTTCTTACCTTGGATCAGGATGCAGGTAGACAAGTTTGATTCTACTTGACAATAACTACTTTCTTTACGGTTATAATTGGTTGTACTTTCATTTCCAGGTTTTCATATCTACTCTTCTGTTGTATCTAAAAAGGATTTGTGATAGATGCCTATGCTTCTTGCTTGGATTATATTTGATCCTAATTGTTAGAGAGGTCCATAGATACCTATGGAGCGGATGCTACTGAATATATATATATATATATATATATATATATATATATATATATTTAAATTTCTTCCCAGTAATTTTAACTAAAACTTTAGCTCAATGCATTGCTCAACCCACATCAGAGAAATGTCCTGAAGTAGATGATAATTAGCAGAAGTGTACACTGTACATTAATGCACAAGATTGTATAAGATAAAGCAAGAGGTAAAAATCCAGCACAGAGAATGGAAGGTGTGCAAAATGCCCCATTCCTTGCCAAGAAGGTTTATGTAAATAATATCTGCTAGGAAAGGAAAAATAAGTTTACTTCATTAGAGTGACACTGAGTTTATCAAACACACTCCAGGGCAGGCCCTGTGTCCAGGAGTCATTGGACAAAGCTAACAGGATACCATGTCTTTGTGTGTGTTTTATTAGTTTTGTTTTGGTATTGATTTTTATAGGAAAGAGAAAGAATATGAAGTTGTTGGGGTACAGAGTTAGGGAGGAGCTTGTAGAGGAAAATGATTATGATCAAAATACGCTGTATGGAATTCACAAACAATAAATAAAAATACCCAAAGGAAATAACCTACTCCTCAAATTGTGAACTTTTGAAACAAATCTGAAGGAAACACCACATAATTTAAAAAATACAAATATCTATTCCTACTTTGAAGTGAATTCAAGATTTAAAGGAAACAAACCAAAAATGAATTTTATTAGTGAGAAAACAATTAATTGTTCATCTTTCTTCAGCAGGCCCTTGTAACCCTGCCTTTCTCTTGGTATCCTTGTGAAATTGTGTCTCATAGTTTTGAGTTTTATGTCTGTACAATTAATAGTTCCATCCTTGTAAATATAGATAGAGTGCCCATCACATTGACTATTGGGAATTAAACTGCAATACTTTTTGAACAGATTGCTTTAGAAATACTGAATTTTATCAAAATAAACAGGTGTTTGTTTAAGGCATTTTGTGAAAATTTTGTACTACTTGATATCTGTAAGAACCATGTAGAAACAAAATAAATTAGTACTAGAAGTAGGAAACAAAATACAAATAACCATTGTTGATCTGAAAGAAAGAAGTTTTAAACTTATTTCTCTCATTTTTGGCTAATATTTTATTTCTTGTGGTTTAAATTGAACTTTACTCTATAAATGCTTTAAGTTCTCAAAGGATAAATAAATACAGTTCCATTAAAAAATTCATCGAAAATATAACTATAAATTCTGCCAAATTCTATGAAGGTATCAAAATGGAATGAAAAGATATGCTAACTGATATATTTTTAAAGAAAGGATGACTGGGATCTATTAAAAGCTTTAAACAGTATCAGGCTCTTGTATAAGAGACTCTTGTTTCCCAGGTTTTACAATGAAGAGATGTATTTGTGCAGGTCTTTTACTGGAAGGGTAAATGCAGAATTGTTCTCATGCCATTGTTCCTAAGAAAGGGGGATTTCCCTCCAGCCTGCTCTGTTTTTCTTGGAACTACCAACAGATGCAGGTGTAGAGAAGGAGTTGCCAATTAACACTGGTCATTGTTCACAGAGTAGCATCTTTGTAATTTTAATTGCATTGCTTATATGTTCAAGCTGCAGCCTTGTGTGTATTTCTTTGTCCCTGTGTATAGATATTCAGTCCTTATAGAAATATTCATTGAGTGTCAGTAGATGGCAAACTCAAGGCTCAGGCATTAAGGGGTTCAAAGACTGATAATAATGAAAACAGGCGACTCCATTATTGTGATGCTGCTTGATGAAGCTTGGGATAGACAAGGGTTGTCTTGGAGAGTCAGAAGAGATTTAACAGAGAGCACAACCTGTCAGTTGCACCTTGGAAACCCCTCCCTCAGTAGGCACAGACTGCTCAAAGTACTTCCAGACATTCTAGGATGGAACACACTTGAGTGTGCAGCTGGCAGCTTCCCTGCAGCATGTAAGGAGATTCCTGCTGTGAGAGATGTGGCATTAGAGCAAAGCTCTTGCTTAGACCACTGATTCCCTTTGTTCTACCACTTTGAACAACAGGACATCCACAAGTAGACACCCTATGATGCTGAAGTTTGGGGGATATGCAAAGACACCTCTACTTCCTTACCAAATCTCCCATGAAACACGAGCGCTGAGTTCTTTTTTGTGTAGAACTTGTGTGGATCTGAAAGGAAGAAATGATGAGAAGCCTTTGCTACTTAACAGCAGCATTTTAAGTTTTGGAAAGACTGCTTCATAAAGATGCACAGTACAAAAGCCTCACCTCCCTATGCTCTGTATATTCTCTCGAGGCTCTATTTTCATTTTGTCTTCTTCCTTTACACTCTTTCTGTGTTATTTCACTTCCAGTTCTCAGACTGACTATGTTAGAATATTCCAACTAAAGGAATCTTTTTTATGTACTTTATAAAATTTTGTGCATCTCTATATGTATGTTATGCATATTTTCCTTCATATATTCCTTAAGGGAATTGTGCGTGTATGTGTTTGTGTATTCATGTTTTTGTGTGTGTATGCAAGTCTGCATATTTATGTGAGATATATAAATATAAGAGATAGAGACATATGGTATCTTTCTCAGTCCCTCTGCACTCTATGTTCTTTCCTTTCTTTCTTTTTTTGAGACATGATCTCTTTCACTAAATCTGGAGTTTATCCATTCCCATAGGCTTGCTGGTTGGAGAGTTCTAGGGATGAATGCATCTTTTCCCATCCAATACTGGGGTTACAGCTGCTCATCACTGTGCTGAACTCCTCATGTGGGGGGTAGGGGTCCTTATGCTTACAAAGCAGGCACTTTAACCACTGAGCCATCTCTCCAGCCCTTCAAAACATCTTTCCGTTGTTAACTACAAACAGACTTTGAACTGAGTGGACTATTATTATCATCATCATTGTTATAATCATTAATTATGGTTAACCTGATTCTTATGCTTTCTAAATCATACAACACTGGCGCATCATGATGGATGCCTGTTGTGATTAGGGGGGAGAGGGGTGCGTGTTGTTTGTTCCCAGCACCCAGCTGCTGGCCCGCTCAGCGGCTGACCGTCTGCACCCGAAATAACCACATGACAAACTAGATTCATTTAAACTCTGCCCGGCTTATTATCACTAGCCTTTCCTTGGCTAGCTCTCATAATTAAACTAACCCATTATAAAAGTTTGTAAGTCACCACGTGGTGACATACCGGAAGGGTCTAACCTGCATCCATCTGCGGCCGCGGCTCGTGGCTTCTGGTCTCACTTCCTTTCTTCTCCTCCCAGAACTTCCGTTCTGTCTACTCCGCCCACCTAAGGGTTGACCTAACTATAAGCCAGGCAGCTCTTTATTTAGCCAATCAAGGCACAGAAATACAGGTGGACCCTCCCACAGATGCCAGGTTATATTATCTACTTTTTCAGGTGTCAGTTGTGCAGCTTCTACATAAATTGTAAATGAATGTTCTCTTTTCCTAACCTCTACTGGAGAAAGTAAAATAAAAACAGGCTTCTGGGTATCATGGAGTATTCTAGGAATGAAATATTAGATATCTGTAGGAGAAATGCAACTTTTATAAGGGAAATCATGACACATGCGTTATCAACTTCTCTAACACTTTCATCAGTCTTCCCCCACAAAAATAATGGATTTCAACAGCACGTTGTCTTTTTCCCTCACGCTTAATGCTGGCAGTGAAAGTATAATGTACAGGGTCAGTCAGCGAAAGGCAAAGAAATGTTTTCTGGAAAGACATTAGTTTGAATACGTGTATTTGCTGTGCAAGGCTGAGTAGTGTCCTTTGGTTAATCTTCGGGTGATTTTGGCATGTGTCACCTAAAGTATATGGCTGTTCTTGCTTCTGACTCCGCAGATTGAGAAAGATGAACTTCCCCACAAAACATCCATTTCATGGGTGAGATGCTGTGTGATTTCCATTCCATTCTGCTTCCTGAAACCTAAACATAGTGGCTTTCATTCATGTGCTCATTTTTACTTTGTATTCTCTGTTTTTTTTTTTAAATACCTTCTTAGACCTCAAGTGACTTAAACACTGAATAGAATTTATTGTATGATATAAATATCTGTTTTCTTTTATGATTATGAGTATCATGCAAAGGTTTGGGGTATCCCACAAGAGTCTCTCTAATTCCACCAAGGTTTCAGAGTCAAGAAAATGGGAGAAGCATTACTGCTAAATGCATGCTCCCCTCCAACATTAACGCATGTCATCGCTCGTCTCTTTCGTTTTCATCATGGAAGAGTTTTCCGTGCTGCATATGTTTTGGTGAAACATGCAGAGAGAGGTGGAGCCCAGAGGGAAGTAGGCTTTCATAGCATCTCTACACTTTTTGTGGAGGGTAAATTTCTGTTGTGAGGATTCAGGGCGCTTGACATAAGAAGGACTTAGGCGATCCTGGAATGGCTCAGGAAATGAAGTCTCTGAAGTTCTTGTCACTTCAGCAAGGGCCTTTCTCACACCTCAACTCACTTGTTAATTCTTATTTGTGTACTTTACCTAATTCTCATTTTATTCCAACAAGCTGTCAGCTTTTGGTAGTGACTATTAACTATCAACTCAATTACTTCAGCTTCCTCAGTCTAGATTTCTAGTTCCAAAATAATAAGATTACTACCATAATAATCAAGTTGACTAAAAACTGATACAGGCACTTGTGTGCATACAACTGAAGTGTGAAGCTTTAAAGTCTGCCATTGGCATTATAGAAGGTCTGCCTGCTTCCTGAAAGGCTGAGGGTGTCAGCAGGAAATGAAAACATGTTTTTCTCATCAACTTCTTTTTACCAGATATTTTATGAACTATGTGAGATGTTGATACAGCCAGAAGAGAAAATTTCCTCTCCAGGTAAAAGGAGGCAAAGAAAAGAGTGGAAGAGAAGGTTGAAGCCACCAAAAGGACAAATGTTCTGCCTTTGCCTCTAATTTCTTCAGATAAGGAGAACTTCAAACACTTTCACTGGATATTATTTAGAAATTTGGGAAGTATTTATGCAGTTCTTCAATCAAGATGATGTCATAAATAACAAGATGGATGGAATACAAAATTTGTGTATTATCTGTCCGTAATATTTACACTTTAAACAATAGATTATCATTCATCTCTACAAGAAAACAAGTAATTAATTCCACACAGTCCGTAATAAGGAAATTAATTAATAAGGCAACAGTAGGAAGTAAACAGAGAAACAATAAGAATAATCTCTGCCACACCCCTGAGGTTGACTACAGCTGCGGGAGGATTACATACAGACAATGGCATCATAATGTCTCCTCATTTCTGCACCCAATCATTTGCAACTAATCATTAAAAGATTATGGCACTCCATCTCTTCCCACCATAAGATAGAAGTCTTGCTAGTCACACTCTGGTGCCTTGGGCTTTCTATAACACTGACTCACCCACAGAATTCAAAACACAGAATCTGCCAAAGGAGAAGTATTAAAGAGGTTTCTTGTGAGCCCATTACAAGGACTTGCTTTTAATTCAAGTTCAATATTAGAGACGTCTATCACTGTCTTTTGTCTGTTTTATTCAACTAAGATGTAGAAAATGTTGGGAAGATTCTAGAGATGAGGGCATGATTAGGCTCTCAGTAATGATCTAAATAAGAACACTGTATTGTAAAATACAGTGATACTTTATCAATATTATTACAGTTGCAACTAAATTACAACAAAGACACAAACTTTTAAATCTGATTCTTATGATAAATAAGTGATTTTTATCGGATTAGACATACTTAGTTAGATCAAACAATACAAAAGGCACATATGCACTGAGACAACATACAACATTCTTGTGAGTAGTGTGTGATATTTATGTTAGTTAAAATAAATGTAATTTAATATGTAGATGGTATATAATATGCAGAAACATGATGCATAAATAGCTGATAGATAGGTAGATAGACTGATAGATCGATGGGTAGATGTTAAATAAGCAGATATGTATTAGAAAGATAATAGATAGGTATATAATACATTGGTTAATGGCAAGTCAAAGATTTCCAGACACAATCATCCATCCATGCATATGTACATAGAGAGAGAGAGAAGACTGAGAAATGATAGGAGTTTTAAGGTTAACAAAGGTTAATCAATGAACATAGGAACAATTTTGAAACATGGTTTCTACATAAGATGCTGGGGCTGCTTTTAAGTCTATCTCTGCACTTTAGAGATCACCTGTGTTCTCTCCAGCATAGCAAGCCTATGTCACTCTTGAGCTTAGCCATCTTACTGGATACCCACAGAGGAACACTGATGTCAGAGTCATTTCATCCATTCGTTGGTCTCAAATTTGTGGTTCTAAGAATTATCTTTATTTAGTTCAGAATCTTCAATTTAGTCTTTAGTATTCTCTGAGTCTTGAGCTTACTCAGATGCAAATTTTCAATTATAAAACAACTTTATCTTCATTTAAATTGCTCCCATTCTCTGCAAAAATATCTAAAATTTCAGGTACAATGATCTGTGGAGCAAAATGTATTATTTTTTGTCAATTCAGTTTCATTCTTGTGCTTTATAAAATACCACTATGGAAAAATTTAAACAAACATATTTAATTTTTTTCACTATCATGAAATCTTTAATGTGTTGGAAGGGCACCCCATCCCTAGAGAGACTTTATTTAAATTGGTGGATAAACAAGACTCTTCTAATGAGCAAGATGTGAAAGATGAATAAGCTCAAAGAATAATATATTCATATTTAAAACTATGTGGCAATAAGATCATCTATGCCATTCACATACTGCATGCTTATTTTCAATATTTATTCTATTAGTGTGCATGCAAATGTGTGTGTATGTGTGTGTGTGCATGCACATAGCGTGTGTAAGGGTTCCCCAGAGGCCAGAAGAGGGCATCCTGTTTGTTGAACCTTGAATTACAGACAATTGAGAACCACGTTACTAAGAACTGATTCTCTCATAGAGCAAACCATGTTCCTAACTCCTGATCCATCTCTCTAGATAACTTCATTACTCTTTTCTCCCCAGTTACACTACTCTATCTCTCTATTGGCCATAAAAATATATCTTTCTGTGAATTCTTATCCTTCTGACTTGCTTGTTTCTTAGTCTGTTAATCTCTCATTGTTTTGTATTGTAAACACTGTCAATCTGTTCAGCCTATCTAAGGCTTGTTTCCCTTCCTACGGAGCATTTGGTCAGATGTTCACTGTAAGAAACTCAATTTATGCATTGCTCCTGTCTATGCCTTTATAACTATCATTGCCATTAATGTTATTATCATGGTTTAAATTCATTTTCTCTTTTATAAATATTAAGAAATTATTTATACATAATATATGTGATACAAAATGTGTATTCTTCAAAAATACTCAAGTCTTGCTCTTTCTATTTATCCCACAGTAGCTAAATTTTAATTTTTGTAAAGTTTGAGGTAGAAAAAAAATACCCTTTTCCTACACAAATAACAGAACTTTCAGTAGCACTGGAAAAGTAGTGACTCATTTTACTTGTAATCTGTCCAAGGTTTTAAGTCCCTAGCATAAATCTAATCTTAACTGAGTTCAGTTTACTTTTGTGAAAATATTCTGCCTAATAATTATAGAGTGGTTCATGGGTCATTAATGGGCTACATGAAGGCAAAGCTCCTGCTCAGATAATAGCAAGAAATAATATACCTGAAACCTGGAAGATAGGCATCTTTAGGCTTTGTGCTCCTGATTCAGTTTTCCATAATGTCACAGGGGTTGTGGAGGGCATACCTCTTTGTGGGAACTGTTTTCCCATAGTGCTTTTCCTGGTGACTGCGGGAACTTCACTGAATCCATCTAACTTACATTTTCTAAGTGAGATTGTTCCAGAACATTCCAAAACAATTATTAAGAGTACACAGAACTGATTCATTTATAGTGTTCTTGGCTTTCTGAAAGTAGACCTTCCCAAATTTCATCCTAATGTATACAAGCAATTGAAAAACTGTTTTAAGAAAAATATAAATATAGAAACCTAAAATAAAATCTCAGAATGGAAATTTCAAGGCATAAAAGATGCCACTTGTTTGTATTGAAGATGAATTTACAGATAATAGAGACATGATGAGAGTTGAGAACATGCTAAGTTCTTCAATTAATTAAGTAACTAAGGTTTTTCTTTGTATTTTGGTTTGTTTGTTTTGTAAAGAAAGACAGTGGCAAAGTATGATACATAGTGACTTTGCAATGAACTTCTTCCTGGACCACATGGCTGAGGTGGTATGAAGAAAGGGGATGCATCCTCTTTTCCTTTCTGGTCGCCTTTGTCCATTACATTGCTTTCTCCTTTAGAAACGATGATCAGCTGTGGTACACTGTATACTTAACTTTATCTCTTGACTACTGATATGAAAAGTGTAATTCATGGATAGGAAAAAGCAGAATTAGAGTTGAGTGTTCAAAGTAACCTGCATCTTTAAAAAAATATATGCATTGCAATATGAGAAATGAGAATATAAGATCTAGTTTCATATATTGCATCCATATAAATGTTGAATTATATTTTATATACTTACTTAACAAAATGTGTGTCTATAAATAAAGTAGCATATTAGAATGTTCATTCTTTGCTGATTATGTGTGTGTGCGTGTATGTGTGTTGTGTGTGTGCGAACATACCATGGAAAATTGTGTTTGGAAGACAAGAATTTAAAAATAAGAAATTCTTCTTGAATAGTCAAAATTTCGTACATTTCTAATGTCAAAGTAGGATCTCCTACTTCCAGTCCAGAGAAGAAACAAACAGTGCAGCTACCATCAACTCTGTGTAGGTGCCTCTGCCCCCTTCTGTCCATTCTCTATAATGATTCAATAATTCTTGGTAAGGATCCAACGATTCTCAGCCTTTTGCTGCACAGATCTGAAGAATCTCAGTTTGAAATTACCAACTTGTTAGCTGCAACCTTAGTGATTCTGAGGCTCAGGAAACAAACAGAGAATACTCAGAAACGCAGACAAAATTAAGATATATGTTGTTCATATTTTTATTAATGTAATATAATCTATGACTTCATCTTTTAGGAACACAAGCAGAAATGAATAAACTGTCTTTTGGTTTTAAGGAAGATTCTATTATGGAGTCTTCAAGATGACCGATCAAGTGAAAACAAATGTCTCCAGGCTTCATCTCTATCCATCCCTGTGACTCACATCGTGGAAAGGAAAAATTGACTTCTATATGTTGTCCTCTGACATCCAGGAGTGTTATAAGGTGCACACTTACATTATAATATACTTAATATGCTTTGTAACATGTATATGCATACATACTTACCTATTCATACTATATAGTTGGACATTTATTTTGCAGCTTAAATGCTATAGCTTACAATGCAATATATCTATATACCATTTATATAATATACATGTACATTATACATACACTAAATGTACACATATACGTTTGAACATACTTTTGCATTAGTCACATGTACATTTAGTGCTGTGGCTTATAAGAGTTTTTCTTAATTTGAAATTTCAGTTTGTTCTTAATATTGACACAGCCAAGCTTTATTGTCATTATTATTATAAGTACAAATAAAAAAAGAAACAAAATTATTCTGAAGCAAATTTAATTTTTCCATTTTTCCCTTTGGTGGATACGGGTCCATGAAGTTCACGTTGATAAATGAATACTGCTCTGTGGGAGGCTTCATTATGTCCTGAGATACATATGTGACATGTTGGCATTTGAAATTATAGCCTTTAGTTTCCTTCACTTCAAAGTTTTACATCTGTATTGAAGCCCTATGGTAATATCTTTAAAATTAGGTCATGTATCCAATAAATGATTCAGAAATTTGTTGGTTTGCAAAATGAACAGAAAAGTGTCACATTCAAATATAACTTTGTATTGTACTCTTTGCCAGGTATCAGGTTCATCATACACCAATCTCAGAGTGTTTGGTGTGACAGGAAGAATTTCCTGCACCTTTTCCCAGCCAGACATATGGAGTTGCCTTTGCCTTGCCATAAATTGATGAAACATATTCCTGCAAAAAATAAACTTCGAGGATCAAGTGAGATTTATGTGCAGAAAGACCATAAAATGAGGAAGGCCTAATGCAGGCAACTGCCACCAAAACATCTCACTCTTACTGAATTTGAGTAACTGGGTTGGCGCTCAGCTTCCTTTCCTTTCACGGACAATTAAGTTTTAAGCAAGCGCATGCTGGAAATGTCAATACTGGGTGTGTTTTAACTGGAAGACTCACTAGTGTTGCCTTTGATTAACTTCTTGTACAGTGGAATTCAAAATAGATATTTGATCTAAATAATGATAATATCTTTAATGCACCATTTACTGTGGATTAACTAACAATCTATTTACACTCAGTGTGTCAATTGAGAAAATGAGTTTTTAAGAGACATAAAAAATCATGGCTTTTTTTTTCCTGTCCAAGAATACTAGAATATTGGCATGTAGTAGGATGGTTCCTTTGGCTAGACATGTTGGTTTTTTTTTTATAACCTGCCCACCATTGTCAGCTGCTTTTGTTTCTCAACATAGGTTTGTATCATAAAATCTGACACATTCAGAATGACAGACTAGAAGGGCTTTCGGGAGTTCAATGAGAATGGTTACCAGCAGAAGGAGTCTCCTGAGGACCCCATCAGCTGTAGGCAGGAGCTTCTGCTGACTTTGCAGTTCTCTGAAAAACAGGGGGCAGCTGGAACAACCTGGGCAACTGGCGCAAACTCAGAGGGGAGGAAACTAACCAGATGGAGAGAATCTGAGTGGGGAGTCAATGCTTTCTCTCACGTACAGCAAAATGACCAGTGGTAGCAAATATGGGAATCCATCATCAACCCTGGACCAAAATCCCCAAACTTTACAGGCATATCAATGTATGTATTTCCTTCACTTGAGCTGCATCTCCAGGGGGTACAACTATGGCAAAGCAGTCAAGAGAGAATAAGAAGCCTGTTTCTTATTAATAAATGGGACCTCCTAAAACTGAAAAGCTTCTGTAAAGCAAAGCACACAGTCAACAAGAAAAACAACAGCCTACAGAATGGGAAAAGATCTTCACTAACCCCACATCAGACAGAGGTCAGATCTCCAAAATATACAAAGAACTCAAGAAATTGGTCACCAAAAGAACACATAATCCAATAAATAAAAAAAATAGAGTAAAGACCTAAACAGAGAACTCTCAACAGAGGAATCTAAAATGGCTGAAAGACACTTAAGGAAATGCTCAACATCCTTAGTCATCAGAGAAATGCAAATCAAAACAACTCTGAGATTCCATCTTACACCTGTAAGAATGGCCAAGATCAAAAAAACTGATGACAACTTATGCTGGAGAGGTTGTGGGAAAAAGAAAACATTTCTGCATTGCTGGTGGGAATGTAAGCTGGTAGAACCTCTTTAGATGTCAGTGTGGCGATTTCTCAGAAAATTAGGAAACAACCTTCCTCAAGACCCAGTAACACCACTTTGGGGTATATATCCAAATGATGCTCCATCATGCCACAAGGACATGTGCTCGACTGTGTTCATAGCAGCTTTTTTGTCATAGCCAGAAACTGGAAACAACCTAAATGTCCCTTGAGTGAAGAATGTATAAGGAAAATGTGATACATTTACACAATGGATTACTACACAGCAGAAAATTAGTGACATCTTGAATTTTCCAGGAAAATGGATGGAGCTAGAAAATATTATTTTGAGTGAGGTAACCAAGACACAGGAAGATAATTATCACATGTACCAAGACACAGAAAGATAATTATCACATGTACTCACTCATAGGTGGTTTTTAAACATAAAGCAAAGAAAACCAGCCTACAAACCACAATCCCAGAGAATTTAGACAACAATGAGGACACTAAGAGAGACGTACATAGATCTAATCTACATAGGAAGTAGAAAAAGACAAGATCTCCTGAATAAATTGGGAGCATGGGGACCTTAGGGGAGAGTGTTGAAGGGAGGAGGGTAGAGGCAGGGAGGGGAGCAGAGAAAAATGTAGAGCTCAATAAAAATCAATATGAAAAAAAAGAAGCCTGTTTCTTGTTTCACTTTTATGTTTGGACAGTCTCCATTGGGACACCAAACATCTCCAAACTTGAAGAGTTTGGCCTGAGAAATCAGTGTCATTGACCACAAATGACACAAAAGAGTGTAGATAATTAAATCATACACTTAACTGTGATTAACATCAGAAAACGCAGTATATCCATAGTCATACCTATTCAAAGTCATTAGTAAAGGTCTGCCTGAACCTTTGTCATTTTCTGTGAGCTTGTGATTTATACACTCTCCTTATCCCTCCACTCTTCCAGTCCTATCTATTAATTTCCTTGCCTGGTTCTTTGTTTCTTTTCTCTCTTCTCTCCCTCACTTCATCTCTTCCTCATTAGTTTTTTTCCTTCTTCCATGTCTCCTTCTTAGTCTCTCTAGAATCGTTGCTGAATCAGGGTGCCCCTCTTCTGACTAGGTGGTTAGTAGATGAGGATACATGCTGTATGGATCAGGCATGCTGCTTGCTGAATGTGATCTAAGAGATAAATTTGACATTTAAATGACGTAAGAAAATACATGACACAGTGAGCAAAAATAATATTAAAGCTACCAAGGTACTTTTTCTAATTCAGAGTAAGAGTTTGACTATATTATTCTTGATGAAACAATATTTTGCGAATAAAACAGCCAAATACAAAGGCACACTGAAGATCCTTTTCAATTAATTAGCCAAGGCTATATTTCAGGTAGAAATTTATATAGAAAGTCACTTTACGACTTGTATATTGGTAATTATATTAATGCTTGCATTTACAGAGTCCAAATTCCAAGACTGACCTCTCCTTCTCTGTGAATACTT
Organism: Dicrostonyx torquatus; assembly: GCA_028555095.1. Classification (NCBI taxonomy): domain Eukaryota; kingdom Metazoa; phylum Chordata; class Mammalia; order Rodentia; family Cricetidae; genus Dicrostonyx; species Dicrostonyx torquatus. The sequence continues at coordinate 11,557,805 of JAQHUG010000030.1, forward strand.
AAATAATAATATTTCTAAATTTAAGGAGAAAAGGGAGCTGAGAAGGTAGCTGCATTGGTAGAGTACATACCCAGTATATACGACATAATCCTGAGTCAGAGCCCTATAAACCAGGATAGGTGGTAGCACCTTTAATCTTACAAGAAAGAGACGGTGTCTAGAGTATCACAACTCAAGACTAACTTCAGCTACACAGTGAGCTGTATATCAGCCTGAGCAACAGCAAATCCTTTCTTAGCAAAGTGAACATACCAGCTTCTTTCAATACTTTCTGTTTTTTCTTCAATTTCCTGAACAGCTACTGTTCTTCAGAAGGTACAAGAAAGAACTGTATGTGTGAATTAGCAGAGCTAGCTACATGGACCGACTCTACTCCATAAAGACACATGAAATGAGCCTTTCTCCAGGGCACCTCCTTGACTTCATCATTGACCCATGTAAATGACCCCCGAGGGCTTTGTTTTAGCTCTGGTCTGGTGACTCACAGACTGAGCATGACATTTTTCTTGTTCTGGTCCTGTCTTTGTTGTTTATAGTACAGCAGTGAGCTCCTCTCCTGTTCACTGACTGTGCTAGCGCCAACAATCTCATCCTCTTCTTTATCTGTTCTTGGCTGACACATGGATTATCTCTTGTGTCTGCTGCATTTACCAGTGTGCCTTGGAAACTTTGAACTCCAGAAAATGAAGTAAGCTTGAATTTATATGATTCTGAGAGTAGAATTGGTTTGAACTCTGTTATCAAGCCTGGGTCACAATCCAGTACATTAAAAAGCCCGGATGATCTGGTTATTGTTGAAGAATCAACTCCCTTTAATATCTTTTGCTTTCCCTCAGTCTCCATTTCTCTTCATGAAACCAAATGCAGAGACACATGTTTCTGCTAAAATTTTTATTTAACTGCCACTGTATCTTACAGATATTCATCATTCAGAAAAGAAAATAATTTTGCAGTAGTAATGTGCTAAGTGATGAGATGTCTCAGTGCATTTTCTTATGTTTTTAGAGAAATGTTCCTTAACTTGTTACATATGACTTTTAACTGAAAACTTCAAAATGTTTATTTGATTTTAAAAAAGAAGTCTACATTAAATTATTTGGAGTAACTTAAAACGCTTTTGGCATAAGAATAACACAAATAGGCATTTTTTAAAAAAGAAAATAACTCTTACAGCCACCTGCACATGACCTCAACTATCCTATTTTTTTCTTCCTCACATTCATAAAGTCTATTAATGTTTCCTGGATTTTCCTCTTCCTGTAAACATAAGCTGCCAGACCATTTAAGGAAGTGACATGGAGTTGATTCTCCCAGGATCCTAATTTTCAGAAGAAAAAACAAACGCTTTGCCCTACTTCATTCTTGCCCTGCACCTCCCCATTCCTCCCCTCATACCAAACCCAAACAGCTCTTGAGACAGGACAAACTCACTGTAAGAAGTAAACACTTCACAGGATGCCTCACATAGCAACAGTCTCCAGGCATTAGATGCGTGTGAGTCATGCACAGCACGTGGTCGGTCTGCTCCTCTCCAGGGTTTACTAGGCTCTGACTCAAGGGTGGAGTCCAAAGGCAGAGACGTTTCCCAGGGCTCAGCACATTGGTGATGCCGTCTGATCCAGTTACAGTCAGGAGATCAGCCGGTTTCAAGTAAGAAGAGTGTTCATTCAGAGTTCCAGTCAGAGATTCCAGTGGCCCTGCCAAGTAAATGGAGGTGGCACAGGAAAAAAAAATGCCACCGATAATAGAAAGTACTGGAAGACCAGTTTAGCCATTGCCCTAGGAACAAACAAATCCCTGTCATTGTGTAATTTGTTACTTCAGGGCACTCTGTCCAGCCCCAGACTATAGGTTTCACTGCTGGCTTCGGTTTCTTAGTTGCTTTTTATCTGTTAAGGGATCTGTTGCAGGAAAGGATCTATTTTTACTGATCATTACTTCTCCATCTGTTTTGCTGTTTTCCATAAACAGAGATTAACGTCCTGCGCGTGAGCCTATTTTAATCAGTGAAGTAAGCAGAGTCAAAGAGTAACAAGATAATAATGAACATTCTGTTTCATAAGCAGAGCTTGCAATTGCTGAAGGATCTTCAAGCCATTCAAAGGAGGACGGATTTAAAAGAATAACCCTGAAAGAGCATTTCATTCACCTTGATGAATTTATATATATATATATATATATATATATATATATATATATATTTGATAATTTTAAGCTCCTGGGAAAAATGTTCTCATGAAATTCTTACCATAGACATTTTCCTTTGTTCTGTTCTCTTTCTATGTGATGTACAAGCAATTTATGAATCTAAGCCCACAATGACACTGTTGAACACACACTGATTACACATTCGTTAATAAAATGCTTGTGTTATCTATTCTTTAAGTTGCCCATACAGAATCCCAGAAGAAAAGTGTCTCAAACAAAGAAGATTGTTGAAAGGACAATACAAAGTCATGTGAAAAGTATATAAAAATTGTTCAAACGTGACAAATTGTAATGTGTTGAAAGTTAAGTGACTTTTGCAGAAACGTCATCCCCACCATATAAATAAATGAGCACTTAAAACCCTGCTAAATCAGCAGCTCTCAAACAAATGAGGGTGTATTGTGTGGCTTATGAATTTTGTTATGAATGTAAATAAGCATTGCTCTCCCCTAAGGATATTAACTCCTGGATCTAGAAACGTCAGCATCTCACGGTGAAGCCTCTACTTCTATTTCACATTCTTATTGCGTTGTCTCAGTCATTTCTGACGGATTATTTTTATTCTAAAAATTAGTTTACACGGTAGCAGGATTATATGTGGGAACTTCATAAGTATCTCGTTTATGTTGATTCTCCCACCAACAGTTCCACCTCATCTCCCAATCTCCCTTTCTGATCTACAAGCCAATGATAGAACAAGTAACACATTGTCTTCAATATCCTAGCTTTAAAGTCGGTCTTTAAAGTAGTTTAGCTGCTTTAAGATTGAATGAGATTTTCATTAAAATACCACCAAAATTTTACAGTAGATTAATTCTTTTAATAACAAACCATAAGTGAAAAATAAAAGACCCAGAATTGCAAAATAAATTTAAATAATAATTTGGCATTCTGCTATACTTTATTTAAATAAAAATGTAGCCTGAAATTTATGACTTTCTCTTTTCTTGCTGTCTGCTAGGATGTAGAACTCTTAGCTACCTCTCCAATATCACGTCTGCCTGTATGTCACAATGCTTTCCACAGAGACGATAATGGACTAAGCCTCTATATGTAAGCAAGACCCAATTAAATGGTTTCTTTTATGAGCTGTGTGGTCATAATGTCTCTTCACAGCAATAGAGGGGTATATGGAAGGGTTTGGAGAATGGAGAAATGATGTAATCATATTAGAATATCAAAAATAAAAATATTTTATTATTATTAAATTATTGAAAGAAAATAAAAATATAATTATTTGTTTTGTTCTAGCTTATTTTTTCCTGCATATATTTATGTGCAACATGTGCATGGCCTGTACCCTCAGAAGTTGGAAGAGTGTGTCTGATCTCCTGGACTTGAAGGTTTTTTTATTTCTTTTTGGTTTTTTGAGACAGGGTTTCTCTGTGGCTTTGGAGCCTGCGCTGGAACTAGCTCTTGTAGATCAGGCTGGTCTCAAACTCACATAGATCCGCCTGCCTCTGCCTTCCGAGTGCTGGGATTAAAGGCATGCGCCACCACCACCCGGCTTGGACTTGAAGTTTTAGATGTTGATTCAGAGAACCAAACCTTGGTCCTCTGCAAAAGCAAAATGTTATTTTAACAACTTAGCCATCTCCACAGCCATTTTATAAAACTTTTTGAGATCACGTTCTAATATAAGTCTCAGTTTCATTTACTTTTATGGGTTTATGATAACACAGGGCATAATTAATAGTTCTGGAAGCTTCCACATTATGACTGTGAAAATGATTTTGGGAATTTCTTTGTATTCATTTTTGTTAGTCACATTCTGTTCTTTTAAGAACAGAATATCTTTGTCATCCTCCATGTTTAACCTGTTGTCTAATATCTGACAGTTTTTCAAAGTGATTGTGATGTTAGATAATGTTGTCAAATAAAAGCTTTTCAATTTTCTTGTCTTCACAAACACTTCTGGTATATCTTTTATAATTTTTTTGAGATTATAACATAATTACATATTCCCACTTCCCTTTTATCAACCCAAACTCTATCTTTTACTCTCTTTTCTCACTTTCAAATTTTCTTTCTTTGTTTTTACATATGTGTATACGGATAACCATATATACATAATACACACTTATACATGCATACATATATATATATGTCCATAAAGAATATCTATATTCTTTAAATACACAAATGTAACTTGCTCATTTTGTGCAACATGACTCTCCTGTGTATGTTTTCAGAGCTACAGTTTGGTATTGGCTTACCATCTAGTGTGCTCTTCCCTGGGTCTACTTCTTTTGCTCTTCACAGTCCCCATTGGTGGTGGCTCATGTCTACATGTGCTTCACTGCACACATGCTTCCACGATAGCAAGCCATTTACTGTTGACCTTCTTCAGGACGAGAGTCTGAGATGGCAGATTTTTGATACTTTGATAGAGTTTTCTCAATGATTAGTGATGTTAAACATCCTTCAAAATGTTTATTGTCTGTTTTTCTATCTCTTTAAAGAAGTGTGCATTGAAGAGGCAGAAGAAATAACTTACTGATTAAGAATACCTCCATTCTTTCAGAAGACCAGAACTTGGTTCCTAGCCCCCACACCAGCAGCTCACCACTGCCTGTAACTCCAGCTCTAAAACTTCTTTTTATGTCTTCCATGAGTACCTACCTGTACTCGCACACACACACAGACACACACACACACACACACACACAAATATTTTTAAAAGAGCTGTGTATTTAAATCTGCTGCAAATTTTTATATTTACCTTTTAGGGTGATGTTATAAGTATTCTTCATAGACATGAAATAAAATTTATTATCACACATATGCCATCCAAATATCTTCTTTATGAATTGTCTATTCTCCTTACCATGTATGCCCTTTTGCTCTTGTCTGTTTGTTTGCTATGAAAGAGGATCTTACTGTAGAGTTAAGGTTAAACTTGAATTTACATTAATTTTTTTTCTTTGTCTATTAATGGATAATAGCTGTATGTCATCACATCTAATTTATGATAGTGCCCATTGATGGATAGCATTTTAGTTAAGCTTAAGTTACATTTTTCTTGTTGCTGCTTGTGCTTTGGATGTTACAACTATAAAAAATTGATTCAGGCTAAGAAATATTTATCTCATTTTTTAAAGCTATATCATTTTAGCATATGATTTTTGAGTTGACTTTTGTATCATAGAAAGATAATAGATACAATAAATAGATGGTACATAGATGATACATACAGACAGTACTTGTTAACTTTGCATGTGAATATCTATTTGTATCACTCCTATGTGTTGAAAAGGCTTTTCCTCCCATTAAGCCAATTTGTTTCAATTATTAAACTTTATTGCTATTATAATTGTGGATTTAATCTGCCAATCCAGTGCATTTTTTTATTTTATTTTACTACTTTAAAAAAATACCGATCCAAATTCCCACTTCCTCCCCTTCTCCCACTTCCCTCCCACTCCCTCCACAAACTCTCCACCCCACTCCCTTCCAGTCTTAAGAGAGGGCAAGGCACCCTGCCCCGTGGGAAGTCCAATGCCATCTCCACTACCTCCAGGTTGAGCAAGGTATGCATCCAAAGAGAATAGGACCCCAAAAAGCCAGTATTTGCAGTAGTGCAAATCCCAGTGCCATTGTCACTGGTTCCTCAATCTGCCCCAACTGTTAACCACAGAGAGACTAGTTTGATCTCATGCTCATTCATTCCCAGTCCAGTTGGAGTTGGTGAGCTTCCATTAGCTCACTGAGGCACATTGTCTCAGTGGGTGAACCCCTCATGGTCTTGACTTTCTTGTTCATACTCTCCCTTCTTCTGCTCTTCAGCTGGACCTTGGGGGCTCAGTCCAGTGCTCCTATGTGTGTCTCTGTCTCTGTTTCCATCTGTTGTTGATAATACTTAAGATAATCATTAGTCTGACTACAGGGCAAGGCCAGTTCAGGCACCCTCTCTATTGCTTAGGGTCTTAGCTGGGGTCATCCTTGTGGATTCCTGGGAATTTTTCTAGAGCCAGGTTTCTTGTTAACCCCAAAATGGCTCCTTCAACCAAGATATTTCTTTCCGTGTTCTTATATCTGTCCTTTTTCTATCTCAACTATCCCATTCTCCCAAGCTCTCTCCTCCTCTTCCCCTTCTACCCTTTGGATAAAGAATGTGTGGCACATCTACACATTAGAGTACTACTTAGCGGTAAAAAACAGTGACATCTTGGATTTTGCATGCAAATGGATGGGAAAAGAAAACACTATTCTGAGTGAGATAACTCAGACCCCAAAATATGAATATGATGTGGATACTAGCCATAAACAAAGGACATTGAGCCTACAGCTCATGATCCTAGAGAAGATAAGTAATAAGGTGAACCCAATGAAAAACATATATAGATCCACCTAATAATTGGAAGCAGACAATCCAGTGTTAATCTCTGTTCTTTTTCTCATACCATTTATAAACATTATTGGCTCCTGTAGCTTTGAAAGTTTTAAACTAAGAAATTTTATTCTCCTGTTTTTTCACAAATGGTTTTGTTGTGAAATTCTTGCTTTTCCATCTGCATTTTAGAATAAGCTTATCAATTTCTTCTAAAAAAAAAGTCTTTAGGACGTCAGTAGGACTTAAATTGACCAGGAAGCACAGTTTGGGTAACATGGCATCCTTTTGACATTAATTCTATATAATTACTGTATATATTAAGTGACATTTTGTGATTCCTTTAAACAAAGCTTTATGGTATTAGTGCCTAAGTGTTTGCTCTTTTTTGTCAAAAATATCTAAAATAATTATTTTTTATAAAATCAAATAGAATTGTTTACTTAATTCCAATTTCATTTTTTCCTTTCATTGTTCATAAATACAATTGGTTTATTCCCATGGATATTGTCCCTGTAACCTTGCTAAATCTACTCTGTGACATTTTTATGACTTCCTTAATACTCCCTACCTATAAAAGCATGTCAAATGAAAGTAGAATATGTTTTATGAGTGTCACTTATATCTCTTCCTTTTCTAATTAGCATTGCTAGGATTTTCTTTACAACACATAGTATGTATACTCTTAGCCAAAATTTGTCTCTTTTCTTGTTTCTAGAAGAAGTATTTGAATATCATATGTGGTTGAATACATCAAATCTATTTCTAGTATACTGAGTGTTTTAATGTTAAATTTTGTCTATTTTTAGATTTGTTGACCTGTAATAAGTATGTTTTGTGTCTTATAATGTTAATGTGTGTTACATTGCCTCATAATTTTGTGGTAAACTAACCCTGCATTTCTGAAGTAGAAATTTTTTTAATAATTTCTTCTTTGATCTTTGCTTACTTAAAAATGTGTTTTGTAGGTTTTATTTATTTGAGAAAATCATAATTATGGGACTGCTGCACGATTAATAAACGCTCAGAGAGAGAAATTGGGGTTCAACCTGAAGATCTGAAAAGCAAAGCAGTGAGTCCCTCGCTCCTACCCCTACCTTAGTCTGAAATGGCAGATCTCAGAATAAGACTGCATCTGAGAACTATTTACCCCTATTTTATAATCCTCTCAAGGGTTCTGATTAAAGGCATGCACCACTGGAATTAAAGGCACATAATGCTCAGTTTCTATGGCAGCTAGTGTGGCTACTGGTATTAAAGGTGTGTGTCACCACTGACTGGTCTGTAAGGCTGAAAAACAGGGCTGATTTACTCTCAGATCTTCAGGCTAGTTTTATTCATTAAAATGCTAATGAGATGCTACTACATGTTGCTTATTTTTAATTCTATTCAACTGTCATGAAAAATTAGAACTTAAAAGATTTAAATACTTTTAACTTGAAAATGTTTTGTTTTGTATCTTATTTTATGGTCTAATCTGGGCAATATCCTATGAGTATTTTTTTTCTTTCTCTTTTTTGTTGTTGAGACAGCTCTAGCTGTCCTTTAATTCTCTTTGTAGACCATGCTGGCCTCCAGCTCACAAAGAACCACCTGCCTCTGCCTCCCTAGTGCTGGGATTAAGGTGTGTTCCACCACCATCTGGCACCTGTGTGAATTTTAAGAGCATATGCGCCCACTGTTGTGTGCATAGCTCTCCAGACAATGTTGAGTTCTGATTGGCTATGCAATAGTTTGAGTCTTTTATTTTCTGCTTTAACTCCCATTTGTCCCATCAACTGTTGAGCCAGATCTCAAAATCCATGAATATTAGTACTGAAATTCTGCCTTCGGTTATCATTTTTTTCCTTCAAATCTCTTAACTAGAGTTCTGTTGTTAAGTTCTCATATTTTTAGTTGTATGTTCTTGGCTATTATTGACTGTTTTTAATTATAACATAATGCCTTCCAGTGAAGTTCTCTTCTCTTTCGTATGTTATTTGAAGCAACATAGCTACTCCACTTCTGCTAGTCATAATGCCGTTTGGTCCATCATCTCCTTTTCCTTCTGGATTATTGTATCTCCACCTGTAATGTGGTATCCTGCAGACAGCACATATGGCACATAGGGCACCATTATACTCTACATTTTCCATTTCTGTTTTGATTCAAGTGTTAATTTGTTTATATTTACTGTTAACTGCTGTAAATATACAAGCTACATCTACAGTTGTACTGCTGCCCTTAAATCTTAAAACTGACATATTCATCTATGTTTCCTTTAATGTCATCCTTCTGAATTAAATATTTTTTCAAATATACCATATTATCTCTCTTGTTTACTCTTTTGTTGTGTTTTTCAAATACTTTCCTGGGGGTGTTTTTGAAGGCTACAGGAGAGTATAATCCATATATACCAATCCATTTGGTAAAAACATAATTTACCCATTACTCGAACCCTGTGGTACTGTGAAACTCCTTCCCTCTCCCATATTTTGGGCAATTATTCTCAATTGACATTGCAGTATTTTCATGCTCTACTAGGCTTATATATTGATTCATACAGCTGTTTTTTTTTAATGTGAGAATGACAGTTGAAAAGAATGTGCATTAATTCCCTTACTTTTACTTATATATATTATCATGTTTACAAATGCTCTTTTTTACTACAGTGGAAAGGAATCTGTAGCTAAAGCCTGTCTACTTCTATTGGGAGAACTAGTGTTTCTGCTAAGCAAGATCTGCTGTCAACTTCAGAGAAGGAAGTCTTATTTTCCATTTTATTCAAGAAAAATGAATACTTTTTTATTTTACTTTAAAATTTTCATTTTGACTATGTATGAGTGTTTTGGCTTCATGTATGTCTGCACATCACAGACACATTTTTTGAGAATAAGGATTTAAAATAATGTAATGCATCAGCACCAAAATTCAGATTCTGGTCCTTCTCCATATTTCCTCTCGCCAGTGATGCTTGCTGTTGTTACTGTTGGTTGCTAACGGGTTTTCTGAACCAATTCTGGGAAGTCTCTGTTCTTTGCCAAATGTGGTAGTAAAATTTCTGCTTGGCTAAGCTGGTGGTCCATTAAGGATTCAGCAGAAGATTTTGTTATTGTCTGGAGGCAGTAAGTTTCCCAACCTCTACTCATGAGTTGTTTGTTCAGATACACCTTCAAGACTCAGGCAGACATGTGACAATCTGCCTGATTATTAATATTTTGCTTGAACTGAGCATGGTAATCATCAGGAATTCAGAACATATGACCTCCTCATGCCTTTGCTGAGCACACTCACAGACACGAGGATGCATGTGACTTTCCATATTCTCATTTGTCCCCAACAAATATTCTGCATTTTTTTCCTGAGTAAGCTCTGAGCTGGGTTAAAAAAAAAAAAGACAAATGTGTACATGAATTCTTCTTGGAAACACCAGACAATTAAAACATTCCAAATCTGCAAGAAAGGGTTGTGAGGCATTTTGCCCACCAGTGCCTGCCAGCCTGCTGGGTTTACTCATGCTGGGGAGTGCTAATTCCAAGGTAACAACAGAGACAAGGAGAGAGGAGGAAGGGAAAGAAGCATGTAAAACCCATGGAACTTTAAAAAAAAAAAACCATGATTAAGATGTTTTAACTAACTAAATCCTCCAGTGTTATTACAATGGCTAGTTTCCTGACTTCAGGGAACATTGCTTCTACTGACTTTAATTTTTTGTTTTGGCATTTCCCCTCTGGGGATATATTCTAATTGCTTTTACTGAACAGAGAATTCTTACAGGTCTCCAATATGTTTTTTCCACTAATATCCCATGGCTGTATCTTTTCAGACAGATGAATAATTTCCTTATTTCATCCTAATCAGAATCAGAAACAGCAATCAGTATTAAAATGTTCCATTCTTAATTTGGATGATTAACAGTACATCACTCTGAGACAATGTGAAAAATGCCAGCTCCTTTCTTGACATTGTCAAAGCTGCATTTGGGGCAGCTGTCAGTATGATTCCATTGGTGGCAGACAGAAATCTCTGCCCTTGCTATCACGGTGAAGGTGTCATTTATCCCCCTGGAATACCAAGCAAGGAAGAGTAGTCTATTCTCTTCGCTTCCAGAAATCACATCAACCAAATAGCACTGACAGTCATTTTTCACAACAGAGCTAGTTCACTTTGTATCTTTGAGTTCTCTGGGAATGCATTTCTGTATGAGATTTCAAATTCACATTTTGTGAACCTTTTATTATTATGAAACAGAGTAGAATATGCTATTCAGACAATATTGTACTTGAGATTCCTTGATAATGGATAAAATATATTATGGAATCTATTAGTTACATTGAAAAATAGAATATAATTACTATGATCAGAGTATACTGTATGAAACTTTTAAATAAAATAGTTTACAATTTATACCATATATAGGAAAAATATGAAATAAGAGCTTTTCAGTATCTACTCTCACAATCCAAATATATCTTATATTTTCATTCATGTCATTTGTTACTAACAATGCTTTCTTGAAATAAATAGATTTTATATTTTACTAATCAGTAAATGGAAATATTAGGAAGTATATACTCAGCTACATAAGTAGCAATGCATAGAATGAGACTTCAAAAGAAAATTTTATTTCCTTCCTTATTAATGAGGCTTTCACTTGAAAAACAAAGTTAATACAAATTCTGATTTTCTGAATTTGTATAAAGATTAAAATAGTTTAAACTGTATTAGAGTATCTAGAGAGCATTTTCTAGTAGGCCTGAAGGCAGAACCTTTGTTCATGATGTTATGAGCTATAATTCGGCAAAAACCTCCAAGAATTATTAAAAAAAATAGGAATCACATGTAAAAACTAGAGATCACTAACACTCAAAGGATAATAATAAATTGCTTGGTATTTCTGTCAAGATATGGTTGGAACCTGAGAGATGTCTAAACTACTTTTTATTTTAACATATGTTTTAGCTGTTTTAACTGCACTGTCAAGTTGCAAAACTAGCCGTAGTCATGAATAAAATGGTGTTCAAAGTTAAAGAGATTTCTATTGAAGTAATCTCAGCATTGAAGTATGTGGCATCTACCACTGACAAGAGTAGTTGCTTTAGAACATTTTTTCTTACATCACAATTTTCATCAGGATTTTTATTTTACAAATAGATTACATACAAATTTATATTTCCAGAATACATTTTTTTGTTATATAAAAATTACATTGCAGATCTTAACATTTAAAAAAAAACACAGAAAATAATACCATGGCTTTCTCCTAATATGCATTTAGTTGTCACTCGATAACTTTGACTTTGAGTGAATTGTGGATTGGGTAGTTAGTTTACCATTACATATCTCTCCAATTTTTTAAAGAGGATTCTTAAACTCTGCATGACTGATTCATTTATCAGTCTCTGAATTTCTTACTCTTGTCCATTCTTAACTCAAAGTCATCTTGTGACTTTCTATGTACATTCATGGAACAATGCTTATCATTCTAGATTTAAAATATGTATCTTCATCAAGAAATCTCTTGTGTCAGATAGTGTGGTTTACTATTCAAGTAATGTAACTGTTTATTAGTTTATGCTTTTAAAGATTCCAAGTTATGTTATCACTGTGAAAGGAAGAATCCTCCATTATTAGATTTTACACAGATTTACTAACATAGGTAGATGAATGTTTTACCTGCATGTACACTTTTTGTGTACCTAGTGGGCATGGAAGCTGAAAGACAGGGTAAGATGCTCCCATGCTAAACTTATAGATGACTGTGAACTTTGACTTGATGTGGCTATAAGGAACCAAATCTGAGTCCTCTGAGAGGGCAATAAACCCTTTTTACCCCCGAGGCAGCTGCCCAGTCCCATGTTTACTATTAAATTACACATAAGAAGAGATAAAATAGGAAAGTAGCTGATGCTTTCAAAATGCATTTAAATTTCATAATTATACTTTTAAAATATTGAGAAAATTGTATACTTATATTAATATTAAGAAAACCATAATACATTTTAAATTGGTCAAAGTCCCTCTGTTTGTGTAGGGAAAAATATTCTTTATTATAAATTAAATCTTTGAACTTTTCACAGATATGCAATGCAAATTGTTATTATCAAAGAGATTTAGAGAACCTAGAATAATATATTAAGAAAAAATATTAGTAAAAATGATAAAACATTAGTGCCTATAATCACAACATTGCAACATCATTTATGTGTCTTTTTTTTAATATGATCAAATACAACTGCCAGACCAAGTTTTTCACAAAACAACTCTAAAGCTGGGTATACTCCTAAAGTAACTGTGTGTTGGTAACACAGATTAAATAAGAACAAGAAAGCTATAGAAAAGATTCACTGTGTAAAACTGTGCATGAGGCGATATTCATTTATAATTGCTTAAAACTTAGAGCAGGTTACAGTCAAAGAAAGTGATGCCCAAACGTTAACAGAAAACTTATTATTTTTCTGGCTTAAAAACAGAGATAAGGGGGAAGGGAAAGGAGAGGGAGAGAACAGGCCATGCATGGTGATCCAGTCTATAATTCCAGTGCTCAGAATGCTGAGACAGGACAACCTCGTGGTCTGCTTCATGTTAGGATGCATAGTGAAATAAAGGCTAGTCTGGGTTATCTAGCAAGACGTTGTTAGGAATAATCATTGCTTTATCTAGAGAATAAGGAAAATACTCCAAAATCTAGATAATCAGAAAGGGGAGCCCAGATCCTATACAAATAGCTTGATCAATTAAATAGTTGTTCATGAACCATGTATTCTTAAGGGGACTTGAATCACTTTTAAATGAGTTCTGAGATACACTAAAAAGGAAAAAAACTCAACTAAAATCTATTTTCAAGGACAAAGTATGGAGATGTGACCATGTTCAAAGAAATTATTTAATTATTTTTAATTTGTCAGAAGTTTTGAAGGTAGTGGAAAATAAAGTACTGAAATAAAAATATAACTTGCTGCTAATTTGCAGTCTATATCTAGTAAATATATTCTTAATAATTAAAAAACATAACGACAGTTTCACATGTACAAGCGTAAGATTCTAGAAGCAAATAACGTGTGTTTTAGTTTCCCAATTCCATGGATGAAAATAAAGTTATCTCATTATAGATTTCACCATTTGCCTTCCCGTTATTTAATTTAATTGGTATTTAAACTTAACTTTTTATCTTTGTAATTTTAATAGAATATAGTTATATCACTTCCCTTTCTCTGACCTCCATCTAACCACACCATTTCTCCCCCTTCATTCTTTCCCACATTCATTATCTATTTTAGTTATCAGTGTTATTATTATTATTACACTATAAAACTTATGCATACAGATAACTGTAGCTCCCACTTCTCACCAACAAAAAGAGAGTTTCTTCACTGGAACCACCATAGCTGGGAGTGCCCAGAAGATACCTACCTCAATCATTGTTTTCTGAATGAAGAGAGAATAGAGATTAAATTTCTGTTGTTTATGAATGTCCCACAGTCAGGACAGCATACATAAACAATAAAATCATTGCTACTGACTGGTGAATACATTTGAAATTTGGAAATAACAGAAGAGAAAGGTATATAGAAAGAGAAACCCAGAAAATTGGGTGCTTTAATTCAATTTGTATTTGTGAAAATACAAATAATCATGATACAGTTGCATGAAATAATAATAGTAACAATAATTAATAATATAAAAAATTGATAGAACTACACTCTAAAGTTGACAGAAAATTTTTCAAAAATTAAATGGTATGGTTATGAGAAGAGTTAAATTTTTCATCAAATTAGGAATAGGACAGTTCTGATCAAAATTCAGAAAGACTTTGATTGCATTTGACTTGACTAAACATTTTCAAAAAAAGAATAGTAGCCTGCAGTTATCTGAGGGAGAGGGTAGATATATAAGGAGATAGACAGGTGAATTACATCAGTATCTATATATCCAGAAATTACTTTAACTCTCACTAACATGGATATCATCATTCAATAAAGTACCACAGTGGTAGAGCAATAAAAGCATGAACATGTCATAAGCAAACTTTCACAGTTTCATCAGACAATATATTTCATCAAATTTTTAGATGAAAAGAAGGTAGCCTAATGTTGAACCCTCCTCTAAATCAAATTTGAAGGGATAACTTCACCTATTAAGCCCTATGATAACACTCTTGCGTTAAGTGATGAGGAAAGTATCAAGCTGGTGAATGACTAATGATGGGTTTACAGGCAAACGAGGGGGCACGTCAGAGATAAGTCCAGTTCTGCAAAGAGGTTTCAACATTTCTAGGCACCTAAGATGAAGCATCTCTTTCAAAAGAGCCCTGCACTTTCTAAAGCATCTGGGTCATTGTTTCTGAGATCATGATATAATTACATCCCTTCCCTTTCGTCTTTACAAAATATCTCATCTATCTTTTCTTCTTTTAGAACTCATGATCTTAATTGTTTGTTATGTGCATATGTTGTTACATACAAACAAATTTCTAAACATAATCTGCTCAGTCTAAATAATGTTACTTGTATATATGCTTTCAGGTCTGATAATAAATGCCTTATTACACACAGAAATAAGAGACCATTTCTACAGGCAAATTCATTAAAAGTAAAAATTTAAATATAACTAATTAGGAAAATGTAGTGATGTATTATCAAGTTGTAGTAAATGTATTATTTATTTAACATTTGAAAATATACATACAGAAGTCTTTTAATCAAAACAATAACCATCATCAAATATTAAAGATCACACATAGGGACATGTACAATGAGAAGGACTTGTCAATATGTGAAAATAATAACTAAGCCAAAATTGTTTATGTTTGTTTAACTTTTGTGTATTTCTCTAGTATGCTATACATACTCCCGGTAAGTGGATAAAACAAACATTCGATTCTGGAAAGTTCCCTTGTGCAGAATATCACACTCAAAACTTTAAGTATAATCATTACATAATATTTCAATGAGATAAAATTGTCTCTTAGAAAGTAGCACTATTGAGACATATTTGCTCAGTGGAAATTACATTAATATATGATTTTCAATATAAAAAGTAACTGAGAAAATGAAAAAAGTTCAAAACTGTTGTAATGAGGTGCAGGCTGTGTTCCCAGCACCTGAGAGGAGCACAAGCCCTTTTGTTTAATCCTGCCCGGCTCCCGGCCACAAGCCTGCTTTTGGCCCTGGCTAGCTTATACCAGAATAATTACACACAAACCGTATTCATTAAAATACTGCCTGGCCCATTATCACTAGCCTCTTGTTGGCTAACTCTTACATCTGATTCAGCCCATTTCTAATAGTCTGTGTGTCACCACGAGGTAGTGGTCTTACCGGGAATCATTCAGTATGTCTGACCCTGGCAGCTTCATGGTGGCTCTCTCTAAGCCTTCCGTTCTGTCTAGTCCACCCACCTAAGGGCTGCCCTATCCTACAGGCTAAGGCAGTCTTATTATTTAACCAATGAAAGCACAGAAATACAGAAGGACCCTCCTATACCATAAATCAAAGGATAATTGAATATTATGCTTTCAGTGTTAAGATCTAGACACATGGGCAATAAAACGTTCATAACATTCCCCAAACAATGAGATACCTTAGCTAACATCTTCAAGCTTTGAAATATTTACTTCATGTACAGGTATGTGTATGTGTGTATCTGTGTATCTGTTTTGTGTATCTCTATGTGTGTGTATCTGTGTGTATATCTGTTTTGAGTATCTGAGTGTGCATTTGTGTGTGTGCATGTGTGTGTGTGTGTGTGTGTGTGTGTGTGTGTGTGTGTGTGTGTGTAGGTTTCAGGACTGATGGCCTAAAAGAAGATGAATCTAAACATAAACTGTGAAGTACATGTTCTGGATTGAATACTTACAATGAAGAAAATGTGGGAGAGGTCAATTGTTATTGGTGGAGAGAATCAAGGGCATTTTTGGTTTGAGGGGTGGGTTTTTTGGGAATGCAGCAATTCAAGTCTGCATAGCTGAGGTTTAACTGTTTATTATCTATTCCTACAACAAAGTACATTGCTACTTTTATACAGATTTGGCTGTGCTTGACTTACTCTTTTGGAGGATGAAATACAACCTTTGAAATCGAGCAGTGATTGGTCTATCCTCTAGTGAGTGTTGTCTTGACCGCACCAGAGCATGGTTGTTGATATAACTCTAATAGTAACTATAAAGAGGAGCGACCAAATGGTGGGACAGGAAGCCACGAGCTGGAAAGTGTCAGGATTACTCTAACAATTTACCCTTGCTGAAAATCAATACACTCAAACAACCTTAATCTCTTTTAAGAGTAGAACCTTCATTGATCTAATTATGTCTCATTAATCCCTCTTCCACTATTTCTTCAGTTTGTGAAACTCGGTGTCTCATGCTATAGCCCAGGTCATGATTGCATTTGTCATCCCTCTGTATTGGGATTTTAGGTATGTATCAGCTATACTTGGTCAAGCTCCACATTTTAAATAATTCCCTGCAATAACTTGCCTCCTGAATTCCCCCCACCTTTGGGGCAGGAGAGAGGTTGTCATAGAAGTCTTCCATGTTTCTTATTTTGATTAAGAGTCTGCAGTCATTGATACCACTGCAAAAGAAGCTTCCTTGGCCATAGAAGCTAGCAGCAGCACAGATCATGGATTTCCACATGGCTTTAGACAGTGGAAAGACCATTGACACCTACATGCACTCTCTCCGGTTCGTTGAAGAGTATGATAGCTGTTTGATGCCTGTTGAGAATTATACTGGGATCTGTTAAGTATGGTGTCTGGGAGTTTGGGGTAAAATGAGTTTACCTCTTCTTCTCCTAAATATCCATTCCTTCAGTGATATCCCCAGGTCTGTAGCAAACCCCCTGTTGAACCCACCCCATCCTCTCTTCCCCAGCTCCAGTAGATCACATAGATATTATCCTTCAAACTTTCCCTACTCATCATGTTATTCAGACCCTAACTCATGCAGACATTTATTGGGAAGCCACCTGTCAAGCCTGCAAGAAAAGAGAGAAGTCAACAAGGCAGGTAGATAAGCTTCAGATATTGACTCTCCCCCCCGTAGACTCTTCTAATAACCAGAGAGAGTGCATGTAGATGTCCACAGTTTTTCTGCTGCCTGAAGCCATATGGAAGTCCATAATCTGTGCTGCTTCTGGCTTCTATGGCCAGGGAAGCTTCTTTTTCAGTGGTATCAATGACTGCAGACTCATAATCAAAATGAGAAACATGAAAGACTTTTATGACAACCTCTCTCCTTTTTCAAAGGGGAAAAAATCCAGGAGGAAAGTTATTGCAGAGAGTTCTTAATGAAAAATTCCTGGAATTTACAATGGTAATCTCAGCTAAGGCTTCCAGCAAAAGGTTATATGCAGCCAAAACTGGCCATCTCCTGTAACCAGGCAAGACTACCAATGGAGGGATTGGGACACCAACCCAGCCTCATTACTTTTGACCTACAGTGTGACATGCCTTCTAGATGTGCTGGGGTAAAGTGGTACAGAAATTGTGGAAATGACCAAGCAATGACTGGTTCAGACTGAGACCCATGACATGAGAGGGAGCTCACCCATGACACTATCTGGAGGATCAGGACGCAGAGGGTGAATAGCACACAGAGACCTGGGATAGAACCAAATACAACTGGTGAAAAGGTCAGTGTAATGATGCCTAATGATAGTCTGCTATTCCCATAAACTAGTGCTTGTCCTCATCAGAGAAGCTTCATGCAGAGAGTGATAGGATCAGATGCAACAACCCTGCAGTCAAACAGCAGGTGGAGCTCAGCTAATCCTGTGAAAGAGGGGGAAGAAGGATTGTAGGAGCCAAAGGATTCAAGGGCATCATAAGAAAACCAACAGTTTCAACTAACATGGACTCACAGGAAATCACAGAGACTTAACCAACAATCCAGGAGCCTGCTTGAGACTGATCTAGCGCCTCTGAATATATGTTACAGTTGTATATCTTGATCTTCTTATAGGACAACTAAAGGTGGGAGCAGGTACTTCCTCTCACTCTTTTGCCAGCTTTTAGGACTCCACCTGTCCTGTAGGAGGACCTTCTGTTTATGTGTTGCTTTCATTGGTTGAATAAAGGAACTTCCTTGGCCTTTTGATAGGTCAGAACTTAGGTAGGCAGCGAAGATAAAACTAAATGCTGGAAAAAAAAGCAGAGGCAGAGTGCCGCCATGGAGACACCAGGTCATATATGCTGAATCTTTCCCAGTAAGCCACGACCTCATGGTGATATACAGATTATTAAAAATGGGTTAAATCAAGATGTGAAAGTTAGCCAATAGGAGGTTAGAGCTAATGGCCAAGCAGTGTTTTAAATAATACAATTTCTTTGTGATTATTTTGGGTGTAGGCTAGCTGGGCGGCTGCAACAACAAGCATCCTGCTCTTCCTGTTACACTGTTCAGCCTTAATACAAGCCTTAAGATTCTAGTCTTACTGCAACTTGATATGCCATGTTTGGGTGAAATTCATGGGAGACCTGCCCTTTTGTAAATAGAAAAGGAGGAGGAGGAGTGGATGGAGGGAGCAGTGGGGAAGTGGAGCAAGAAGGGACTAGGAAGAAAGGAGAGAGGGGAAACTGTGTTTGACATATAAAAATAATAATAATTTTTAAATTTGTGATGAAGATGTTGAAAACAGCCCTTCACAGTTGATGGTTTCTTGATGGGGAAGGAGGACTCAGTTATTTAAAGTCACTGGAAAATTGACGATGCTCTGGTGAGTATACAGGCAGCACAAATTGGACTTGGTATATTTTGGGGGAATGGGAGCTCAGTGGGGTACCTGGGACAAATGGGAAGCAAGTGTGATTGAAGTACATTGGATAAAATTCCCAAATAATTAATAATATTATGTTGGAAAAAAATACAGAGAAGAAAACAGAAACCAAGGGACAAAGTATCTACCCAATGAAGACAAGAATAGACTAGATATCAGTACCTAGAATTATAATTGTTCCCAAACCAGTTGCCGAGACACGAGCATATAAACACAAGTAATAGCACACAGGACAGTATGTCTCCACTAGACCTCAGCAACCTATCACGAAAAACCCTAGATGTTCCAACATAGCTTAAGTGCAAGAAAAAACTTAAAATAGCATTCATGGATATGATAGAAGTTTTTTATTGTTAAAAGAAAAATTTACATTTACTCCCTATGATAGACGTTTTTAAAAGGGAAATAAAAAAAACAACCTTAAAGAAATCTATGAGAACCCAGTGGAAGAAAATGAATAAAACTTTTTAAAACAAAATGTAGAAAATAGAATCAACAAAGAAAACCCAAACTGATGGAAATTTGGAAATGAAAAATTTAGGAACTCAAACTAGAAACTCAGAGGCAAGCCTCACCATTAGTATCCAATAGATGGAAGAGGGAAAACATGTGCACTGAAGACACAATAGAAGAAACTGAGACATCAGTTAACAAAAATGTTAAACCTAAAACGTCCCTGTTACAAATCATCCAGGAAATCTGAAAATAACAAATCTAAGAATAATAAAAATAGAGGAAAAAGGAAAAGAAGGAACAGGCCAAAGACACAGAAAATATCTTCCACAAAATCATAGAAGAAATTCTCCCTTACCTATAGAAGGAGGCTCCTATCAAAGTAAAGGAAGCATATAACACACTAAATGGACTAGAACAGAAAATAAATTATTCTCTGTACATAATAATGAAAATATTAAACATACAGAACAAAGAAATAATATTAAAAGCTACAAAGAAAAAGACAAAGACACATATAAAAACAGACCTATTAGAATAACAGCTAGGATCTTAATGGAGACTCTAAAAGCTAGAAGTGCCTGGATAGATGATCTACCATCTCTAAAAATAAGAGAATCCACACTACTATACACAGCAAAACTTTAAATCACTATAGATTGAGAAAAATAAGACATTCCATGATAAACCAAATTTAAATAATATTTATCTACAAATCCAGATCTATAGAAGGTACGAGAAGAAAAACTTCAACCTAAAGGGTTTTGCATTCAATAAAACAAAGGATATAAATAATCTCAGATGAGCAAAGTCAAAAGAAGGGAAGCACACACAAATACCTCCACAAAACAACCAAATTATAGAAATCAGTAAACATTTCTCATTGATATCTCCCAACACCAATGGTCTCAATTCCAAAATAAAAAGACAGACTAACAGAAAGAATGCAAAAGTAGGATCCATTCTTCTCCTGCAATTGAAAAATATACCCTTTCATCAAGGATAAGCATCAACTTAGAGTAAAAGGATGAAAAAATGATATTCTAGGAATACAAACATAAAAACTTAGCTGGTGTAACCACTTTAATATCTGACAAAATATACCTCAAACCAAAACTAAGCAGAAGAGTTAGGGAAGGAAACCACATATGCCTTAAAGGAAACATCTACCAAGAGGACATTACAATTCTTATAATTTATGCAAAATATAAGGTATTCTACTAATAAAAGAAGTACTACTGCACTACAGCTTAAATCACACACTGAGAGTAGGATACTTCAATACCCCATCTTACCAATAAATAGGTCATTCAGGCAAAACCTAAGCAGAGAAATGTGGAGCTAGCTACCATTACAAACCAAATGCTTTTTGTTTTTTCTTACTTTACTTTTTATATAGTTATCCCTTATAAGACTGTTCTCATATTAGAATGAGCAACATAAAGAGGTGTATCTGAATGGAAAAGAAGGTGAGGAAGAACTGGGAGGAGTAGAGGAAGAGTAACCATAATCAGAATATATTATTTGAGGGAGGAAAGTTATTTTCAATAAAAGGGGGAAATAAAGGCTTCCACTTACTAGATTGATACCGACATGCCAGTCTACATCTCCACAAGATTTAACCATAGAAAAGTAGCCACATTAAAACCACAGTTAAAAAAAGACATATTCGCCTAACTAAAGAAAATGAGAAAATAAGAATGGAGGCTATCTTGGCAACAAAAGGGTTGTTGATAGTGAGAACTTAAGCACAAAGTCCCTGACTACAATGTTTTTGTAAGTAGTGAAGAATTACAGAGAAATAGAAAACAGAATGGATACTGGGAATGTTAAAAATAGATCTAGAAGGTTCAGAGTTCTTGGCCAGTTGTAACCAGAGCACATTGCTACATATACCTTTATAATACTGCCTCTCAAGAAGTTTGGAAGCATTTAATGGCTAAGAACTTATTTGTTAAACATTAAAACATACTTTTCTGTCCTTGCAAAGTTTCATGGACCAGAATATTGCAGCCATCTGTCTTTGTTCTGACTTCTTCCATTTAAGGAAGTAATCACATTATATAAGGCCAGGCAGAGAAGAACAAGAGTTACCATATCAAAACTGATCTGATGCATGAAGTTAAAATCAATTATTATGTCCACTCATGGTCCTGAAATAAACCTTGGTAGACTAGTACCCCAAAGAAATTTCTAAAATGTAGCTCCATATTGAAAATAATATTGCAAAAGTGAGCAGAATGACGTTAGAGGACACTTGAGGGACAGTTATCTTTAAATCAGACACATCCATCTGGACAAGTTCCACTGAGGTGATGTCTAACTTCTTACATGAATCAATTGAATGTCATAACTCAGATAACACAATACAAACTGCCTATGCTGTTGTTCAAGATTTACAAATTCCATACAGCTTTACGCTGTCTTGCCATATGATAGATATGCCATCTGTCCAGGCCATACAGCTACTCATAACAGAACTCATAAACCTTGACACAAGGGGACTTTTTGCTGTATTTTCATATCTATTTCATTCATTCAATGAAAATAATGGCTCCTCTATTCATTTCTTTTGATCTCCTACACGGACAGGCATGAAGCTGTTGACAGAGTAGATATAAAATGGTTCTGAGTTGATTGACAGACAGAGGTAGAAAATATATAAACATGTACAGTGAATTGATGCAGCAAGCTGCTTTTCTTTGCTAATAACTTATAAGGACACATGGGCTCTGATTTATAATACAGCATTTGGTTACTGACACCATGAGGTTTCCTCATTAGGAGTGGATTTTATTCATAGTGTTCAGATGATCGTGGTAAGTAGACACACAGAACTGAGGAGTAGTTCTTTTCCACGCTCATGCATTGAGTTACCTGTCTCAACAATGACATTGCACCCTTAATCTGATGAATAATGTATTTGGTTTTGAAATTCACAAAATAACAAACTATATAAAGTTTTTATACTTTCATTCACTTTTGAATGAGTGGTGTGAATTTCTCCAGACTTTTAACTTTGAAGGTAGTTGTAAAAGGGACTTCCATGACAGAGAGACCAGTCTCAGGCCATTACATATGATCTGGTAGGATGGTAGAATAAATGAAATAACTTAGTAAAATCATTAGGAACTTGTGCAGTGTGGATTAACTGAAGAGGGAAATTTTCTGTAGTTTTATATAGAAAAATCTAGAAAGACATACAACTTGAAGGTCAATGTGCAGAGTCAACATGTATGATAAGAGTCACTTGTACAGTTGATACATAGTAAGAAACTAGTTATTCAGAAACAGTATATGTTCTTCCTGAGAAAGACTGATATAGAATAAAAGAATGCTGAGGTTAGCAATGAGTATTACACAAGACATATGTCCCTATGCTTTCAAACAGTAGGCTATTTTCATTAGAAGTAGATTTATACAATTGGAAAATCAGTGTTCTCTCTCAAAATGTCCAAAACTCAAATAAGAAACAAACTGAGATGTGCAAAGCCTCACATAATCTTAATAGTTTGGAGGTGCACCAATGGTTAACTCCCTTCCATCAAGCTCTCTAATTTTCCAGGCAATCAATGTCTCTCTTACAGCTGCCACCAGAATGCTGATGTTCCATCCAATGTTAGGTTTGAAGACTCCTGTGGAGTCAAAAACCCACCGAATAACAAAAGCATAGTAACTCTGGGCTCTAATGTACATATCCCAAACACTCCAAGAGGATTTGGATTTATATTTGTACCTTTTGTCTTGTCTACAAGTAAGCATTTGCTTGCATGAATGTGCATGCTATTTTATATGTATTTATTTATACTTACAATTAGACATACTTAAGACTTTTTTCAGTATGAAAACTCTAAAGTTTTTCAACGTTCTTGTATAAAGCTAAGTGACACAGCTTAGGGAGATAGCTCAGCCCATAACACATTTGATTTTCAAGATTGGAGGCTGGAGTTCAAGCATCAGAACCTGTGCATAAAACTCAAGTATGATGGCATGTTCTTGTAATCCCAGCACTAGTGAGACAGAGATCCATGGATCCCTGGGACTCGTGACTAGCCATAGTAGACTATGCTCTGAGTTCCAAAACAGTGGCATAGACTGTCTCAGATAAAGCAGAAAAGTTAGACAGTATCTGAGGAATGACTCCTCAGTTTTTTTTCAACTTCCATCTTTACATGCATCCATGTGAGTGAACATACACATGAAACACAAACACACACACACACACACATCCCCACAGACCAACAATACCTCTGTACACATGTACACAAGCATGCACACTTATGTGTACTTGATTGTACATGTACACACAAGAAAAATTATGCAATACACCAGGTATTCTTAAAATTTTCACTAGACATCTTAAAGATAATTTTTATTACACCTGCTTCTCTGTGCAATCAAAGAAGGTGCTTATTCCTCGGCACAGAAACCCTGCTTATTGTCTCATCCATCTGCAACCTGATAGGATTGGCCAGGAAGGAAATGCAAGTATCTGAAATAATTCTGCTTTATTTCCCCAGTCTCTTCAGTAGAATAATAGAATGAGTTGATTCTATAACCACATCACCCAGAATAAACTCAACCATATTTGACCTAGTAAGCCAAGTAAGTTCATGCTATACTCTCAAGTGCACACATGTGCACAGATACACATATGTATGCATGTCTGTACATATGTGTGTAGGTGTATGTGTAAATTTATACATATGGAACATTAGCATTTGGATGTAAGCAGAGTGACCTTGCCTTTCCTGCCTACTTCATGAGCTCAGAGGTACCAGAGTTAAGACAGCCTACAAAGCCAACTCTATACTGTGTGACAATACTTTACAAGTCCGCAAAGTCAATGATGTATCAGAGCTAGAAAAGGTAGGAGACACATGGAAGAATAAATGTCTACTCTGGTTTTATAAATGGGTCTATAGTGCATGAAATGAACCACAGAGATAATGTAAATTATGTCTGGGCACAAACAGCATGGAAAGGAAGGGATTAGAGATGATGATGGAGAATAGATGAACTCATTGCTCCCTTGTGCTACGTGCCTAACTACATATGCAAACACAGGAAGCAATTTAGAGATGGGAAGATCTACTTCCTAATTTTAAGTTTTGCTACTTTATCTGTGGTGCGTTAAAGAAGCAAATCACCATGTAGACTCGTATTTATGGATTCATATACTTTAAAAACTTCTCTGAGTAGCTTATAAACAATCCACTTCTCTCACCTATAGTCCTCACTTGTGGTGTAAGTTCGGAATGTAACACCAAGATATAACAAGGGATGGGTTAAATTAGTCAAACTTCAGTCATTCTTCCTCTGGAAACAGGATTTACTCAATACGTTAGCCTAATTCACATTATTTTGGAATATAATACCCAGGGTAGATTGCTTTTTTGAGAACCCTCAGCAGCTATGCAACTGTAGTATCAGTAAATGAAACTCCCTTACCAGGGAGTTAAAACACAGGGGACAAGCTCACAAATGATTCTCATATTCTGTTGGCCCTGTTAGCAACCATAAAATGTGTTCATGTAATTTCCTGGCAGCATAGACTTTCTGTCTATATGACTCAGGTAAGGGGAAAGTTGGTGTACCCCAAACCTACTTCACAATTTCATGATTTCTATAGCATAAATACAGAAATATGTGTGTTATTATACAGAAAAATGCATATAAGATTAAGCTAAGGACATAGGAGAGTCAGACATGAAAAAACTGAAATTTAAGACAAATACATAATTAGTACAAACAAGTTTATTACTTTTTAAAAATGTCTTATTTCTTGTGAATTTTTTTTCTGTAGGAAATGCTTTCATAATTTAACTATTGGAAGTTAAATAACTTTCTCGGCATCTGTTTTCCCATGTGCAAAATGATAAAGCTTGATGACAATGTTAAGATAGAGTATTTTAAGATTAATTTTGCCTCTAAAATTTCCAGTTCTGTTTTATTTTTCACAACATTATGTTTGCTTCAAACTACTGATGAAAGATTAGCCCACCCTCACTTTCTATTGAGAAACCCCTCAGCCTGTTCTTAGTGTACCCGAGTGTTCCTCAACACTAGTGAAAGTGATGCCCACAGGTGATAAGGCTTAACTTCCCCGGTACAGAAGTCACAGTGTGGTTTTACAAAACCAGAACACTTAAGATTTAATGAGGGCACTATAAAGATAGGAATGGATCTCCCAGAGAGTGTGTGCCAAGGCTTTAGTGACACGTCACTTTTGGAGTACATCTGTATGGAATAGAGACGAGACCATGGCTAAATGGGCAAGAGGGCTTCTGTGAGTTCTAGGCTAGCCAGGGTTACAGAGTAAGACCCAATCTCCAAAACACAACATAACAACAGAATGCATGGAAGATAACACCAGTCAAGGTGCTGAGCAACATTTTCTTGCAGGTCATATTTAAGGCTGGATCCAGCAAGCAAGGAAACACTCTTTCTAACACCTTTATTAATTTGACCCAATACATGCCTTTTATCTCTCTGTCTCTCCCTGTCTGTCTTCTGCCTGTATCTCTTTCTGTGTGTGTGTGTCTCTCTCTTTGTCTCTCTGCCTACCTGCCACCCCCAAGGTGTGTGTGTGTGTGTGTGTGTGTGTATGTGTGTGTGTGTGTGTGTGTGTGTGTTCCACCTTGAGATTATTTGGTTAACATTGTGACTAATTTGAAAAAAGGCTTGGTTGTGCTTGATACTTTCTCTATTCCCATTAATATAAAAAGACAAAGGAATTGTGACCTTTGTAATGTCCTAAAGTTCAGTGATAACTGTGTCTGCTAATTTTGATACTTACACTGGGAAAGTTGATCCAGAAGCTGGCACTGTCTGTGTTATGCACCATGCCAATGGAATCAAGACAAAGAAAGTCATAAGAAATAAACAAGTGGAAATTTCAAAGAGTCAGTATTTATTGGCTGTGGTAACTAAAAAGGGAAATTCATGTTGACTCGGGTACTGTGAAATACCCAAGAAAATAACTTTTCTACAGCTAAATAGTTGAACTCACACAAGCTATAGGCATTCCCTTGGATGTTATCAATCTACCATAAGAAAATAGGTTTTCTATATAATGGAAGATTGAGATTTCTTATCATTTCCTAGTGTTGGAGTGGGAGAAAATAGAACAAGATGCAAACATACATATTTAAAATTCAGTTAAACATATTGTCACTTATCAGTTTCCTTGATTTGAACATTACTAGCTTGAGTATGGGGAAGTAAAATAGTCTACTCAGGAAATGAGAGCTTGAGATTCTCAGCAAAGAAAAGATTTCACTGTTCTAATAAAATAAAATGAATGTCTTCTTTTCATTATTTCAGAAGCAACTTGAAATTGTACTTTATATATCCATTCACCTTTCTCTATAACTTTTCTTATTATAATCATATGTTTCAAAACTTTAGCAAAATGTGTAGGTCTGGGATATGAAGGAATGTGATTAGATTATTATCGCGAATGGATTCTTTATTGAAGCATGCCATTGTCTTGAGTTTTGTGGGTTAGTTCAATCTCCCACAGTCATTTGATCCTGTAACAGAGAGCAATCCAATCCCTTTTCACTAACTAAACCTGTTCTTTAGACTTAACCCACAACAGGTTATTAACCATGAAATATATTATTATAACTGATAAAATTAATAAGATCATATAAAGAGAATGATTAAAATTTTCATGAAATTACTTGTGCTTTTACTTATAAAAGATGATATGTGATTGAGATCAAAGACATGCATGGATGTATGCAAATATATGTATTCAAACACAAGCATTTACATAGATGTGAATGCTTCATTGAATCTCTTAAATATTAATATCACATAGATAAAAGAATACATTAATATTTGCCTCATATTTTGATTGACAGCAACTTCTCAAAATGGAATGGGGCATCAGGGAGTTAGCACAATTGGTATAGCGTTTGCTTAGTATGAAGGAAATCATGGGTTTGAGCTTCGACACACATAAACCATACTGATGGCACTTGCCTGTAATCCTAGAACTTGGGAGGTAGATAAAGAATCATCATTAGTTTAAGCCAGGCACACTGGCACATTCTTTTAGTCCTAGACCTTGAGAGGCAAAGACAGCCAGATCTCTGTGAGTTTGAGGTCAGCCTGTCTACACAACACAGGGTCAGCTAGAGCTACATAGAGAGACTTTGTCTCAAAAACAAACAAGAAACTAAAATATCCAACTTTAAAGAAAAATAAAATGCAAATATTTCAAAAAAAATAACGGACATAAAATGTATACTATTAGACAAGACAAGAATCCCAGAAAAAAACTCATTTTCTTTCAGTGTAATACATATCTGTATATATGTATATCTGTACACACATAAAAATGTACATATAGGGTACATTGACAAGGAAAATGAGAGTAAGAAAGGGTAACTATTAGGCGATGAGGAAGGACTAATCCAGGTAGTGACCACCATACCAATGAACCGAATGGGGGTAATGGACACCAGTCATGAAAGAGAACATAAAGGCTTTCTACTGTTGACTTTGTCATGGATTTATCAGACGACAGTGTTGGATATGTTCCAAAAGTACATTGGATGTTGGAAGCAAATAAACCCAGTGTGTAACTACATAGTCTCAGAACTCTGCTAACCATACAGAAGTTCAAAGAGATGTATGGACTATGGGTCTGGTTAATTTTGCTGTGTGATATTTGTAATTTGCAAGGTCTTTATGATAAAGTTTTTTCCATTTTTATAAAGCTTAAGTTAATCTAGGGTTACATAGAAAGACGAGGACCATTGTTAATTACATGGAACTTTTCTCAAAAACGAATAAAAATTAAAGTAAAAATAGAATAGGAAAGGAATTTATAATTTTCCACTATTTTGTAAACACGATCTAAGGACAGATCAGAAAGTAGTACAGTGGCTTGTCAGTTAAAACAGAAACAATGGAAACCAAATTTTTTTAAAAATACCAATGCAGGGGGGAAACTATTTGTAGAAATGCTTTAAAGATGAAAACGTCAATCAGGATGTGAGATTCAGAGGCCAAGCCTCTACATTAGCATGGCAGGCATTCTGAGAGCCAAGGGATGTCCAAACTGATTCTCACCATGGAAAAGACACATCGCCCTGGTAGATACTCCCTACACCTGAGCAAGATTGGCAGCCTTTCAAATGCTGCATTCAGAAGAGAGCTCAGCAAATTGCCATTCACAATTCTAAGCCAGATGGTCTGTGTTGAGGAATTTCCAGGGCTGTCAGGCATAATAATGGAGGTATTGTGTAGCCCTTGTTCAGTTAGCCAACTTATTAGAGGAACAAGAAGAAGTTTGCTGTTATTTCCAAGTTCTAAAACAATGTATTGTATAATCCACTGTTGTTTTCTGAGGTGTTATGTCTATGTCCCAGTGTGACTTACTGAGTTAGGTATAAACTAAAAGACTCTGATCCAAGTACATGATAATTTATATTTCCTCATAAGTCATTTTCAGTGCAGAAGAAACAGAATGCATTGAAACTGCAGGAGTATTAGAGACATTAGAATCGTTGTAAGTAATTTATACTTTCTCAATTGAAGCAAACTTATTAAATTGGAAAAACAATAATCTGAACTATAATATATCCCTGGTTAGATGGACATATTTTAAAAACTATTCGGATATCATGCAAAATAAATATTACCAAATGTATTTCATATTTAGCAAATGATTATTGACTGCATTGGAAGAGAAAACTCCTAGGGTTAATTATGGTAAATTGAGTTTATCTGAGCAAAGAAACAAAACAAAACAAAAATTAAATCATAAATGATTCACACCTTAGCATTCCTCTAGAACTAGAGAGAATTATGAGAATCCAGCTAACAAGGCTGGGTGTGAGGATCAGTTAGGAGAGGATCTGCCTTGAATGTAAGAAGTTCTAGGTTCAATTACAGAATCACTTAAACCAGCATGATGGTGCGCTTCTGGAGCCCTAGCACTTTGAAAGATATGAAGTTCAAGGACATCCTCCTCAGAGACGTATTGAGTTTGAGGCCAGGTTAGGATATATGAGATTTGTCTCAAAGCAAAACAAAATGCCACTCAACAAAAGAGTCACATATCATTCACAGAAAAATAGACACGACACATAAGAAACAATGATTTAACTATAACTTAGTCAACCAACTATTTTATCATTAACAGCTTAGTTAATTGGATACAGGGTCCCCAGTAACCTATTTAAAATTCATCTGTTGTGACTAAATTTTGCATTAATTTGATCTTCTGAACCCCTTGTAAAATCCCATTGCAAATTAATGACCTCATATAATTTTACTTCATAGTTACCAAGCATTACTTGAGGACTAAGATAATATTAATAATAAATAGAAAATGGTGCTGTTTAAAGTTTGATTCCAATTGAAAAAAAGAAAATCAATAATAAATGTAAGCATACAGTAATAAATAGAAAAATTATAATTTCAGGAATATTAGAGAATAATACATATTTGTAAGGGCTGGATGTAGACAGAGATTGGGACTGTTACCTTGGTAAATAATTAATCCATGAAAGCTTCACCTGGGACAGAATTTCCAAACAGACTACCCCAGAATTAGCAGTAGTCCTTATACCATAATAGATAAATGATGTAGATATAAAAGCATCTTTTAAGAAGCAAGCAGGTGTCCACAAAGTGTAATGAAGATGGACTAAATTCTGTCATGTAGGTGAACAAGTGGATGCTTTGTTCTTGAGGACATTTCTATTATGGCTCATGTCCATGTGGGGTCTTTTAGATATAATTACTGTCCTAATTTCCTCTTCAGTACTCATAGTCTTTCCTCCCAGAACACAAGGTAAGAAACCAAACATGAGAGTGATAGTAAACATGGTCTCCTGGCTATGCAATCGATATTTGTTTTGATTGTAGAAGAATTAAATGATAAATACTAACATATAACATGTAACACCTTTTATGCCTATATCTGTCTTAAAGGGATATCTATCTTAAAGGAGCACTAAAAGAAGTATCCATTATCATTTAGCATTCTTTCTTATTTACTACTTTACAATTTCACACGTGTTATTTGATCAAAAAACCCCCCATTGTCCTCTGTGTGTCACCTTTCCCCCCTCTGACAAAATATCCTCTTATTCTCAAGTCTCCATCATATTTTCATGTCTGTATGTCGGTCCAGTTACATTTAATTAAGAGATGATAATGAATTTGGGGTTAATTGCTTGAGTGGCAGCAATGTATCAGTGACTACACTACTGAGAAATATTACTTCTCAACTTTTGTAACATTCTGATCATCTGTAGTGTCTCTGGAAGTAATGGGGACTTATGAGGCTCAATCCCATTCATTATAAAACATTGATGGTTTTAGTCCTCTACAATTAACCACAGTTGCTGTGAGGTTTTTTTTGTTTTGTTTTGTTTTGGTTTGGTTTGGTTTCTCTGTGTCTTTGGAGCCTGTCCTGTAACTAGCTCTTGTAGACCAGGTTGGTCTCGAACTCACAAAGATCCGCCTGCCTCTGCCTCCCGAGTGCTGGGATTAAAGGCGTGTACCACCACCGCCCGGCTTGCTGTGAGTTTTTTAAGGCCACATCAAAGAGCCCATTTTTCAACATACCTTACCATCATCCAACTCTCAACCTTCCTTCACTATCTTCTGTGACGCCTTTTTCTGAGCATCAGATAATTGATATAGATGCCCCAATTAAATCTGAATATTCAACAAGACATGCTCACAGCATATTGACATATTGATCACCACCCAGTGTAAATAGACCATGACTTGGAGTAGCTCTGATCAATAAACATAATCTAATCCTAACTATTTAGTGTTCATTTTGACATCATGTCCATTTAGCTAATCAACATTGGAATGATACCCTCTAGGGACCATGAGCACCCTAGTCATGAAATTTATCCAGGTTTGTAGTCAAAGGTATGAACTGCTCTTGTAGCATGGATCTAAATACCAATCAGAGAGCAACTGATGATTCCCCAAATCAACAAGACACAATTTCATCAGAGGGTACATCTTGCCTAGCATGTTGGAACTATAGTTTATAGTGTTTGCAACTGGGTCAGACCGCTGTTGGGTTATTGCCATAATAGCTTGCCTGGTCCTTATAGTGCTGTGAAAGCTTCCTAACCAGAAAGCAACTTAAGATCAGTTCCAGTTTTATTTCTCTGCATAGTCCACAACAGGCTCACATTGTCTAGTATAGCATGAAAAATAAAACCCAGAGAAATTGGGATTCAACCACAAAACCAGAAAAGCAAAGCAGCCAGGCCACTAGAAAAGTCTTACCTTTACCAAGACTAGGTTACCTCAGACTAAGCAGACTGAGCCTCTCTCTCCTCTCATTTTTTATTCCCTCTAGTACTCACATTAAAGGCATGACTCCCTAGTACTGGGATTAAAGGTATAGGCCACTACCACCTGGATTTGTTTTTGCATTGATTTTGTGTAGGCAAAAGTAGCTATGAACTCATAGAAATCCATCTGCCTCTGTCTCCCAAATCCTGGGATTAAAGGTGTGTATCACCCTTATCTGACCCTTGTAGTTTTAAATTTGCCTCTGGTCTTCATGAAAGATTTATTTATTAAAATACAAATATTACACCACTGTATTTCCCCTTTTGTCTAAAATTTAAAAGGCTATAAATAATATAAGAAAAACTATATACAATAAGTACAATGACTATATACAATATATACAATAAATAAATATAGCAACACTGCCTAGTCCATTTGCATTTAACAAATTCAGAGAAAATACTCCATCTCTATTATAACTTGGTGAGTCCAAATTTTTGTAGCTAATTTCTTCTCTATCATAACTTGTTTTCTGCATCTGGTAAACAAGAAAAACTATAACTCTCTAGTCTTCAACTACCTCAGAGACCTAAAAAGGAAATAATAGTAACTGAATAAGCAGGATGTGCCAAGCAACTTCCAAAAAATGTGAGAAATGACAGAAACATCTGGC
>JAQHUG010000030.1:11612893-11624601 GCA_028555095.1 Dicrostonyx torquatus
ATCACCATAGAACCTTCATCTGGCAATGGATGGAGATAGAGACAGAGACCCACATCAGAGCACTCTACTGAGCTCCCAAGGTCCAGTTGAAGAGCAGAAGGAGGGAGAAGATGAGCAAGGAAGTCAGGACCCCGAGGGGTTGGTCCATCCAGTGCCTGATCTAATGAGAACTCAACAAACCCAGCTGGACTGAGACTGAATGAGCATGTGATCAAACCGGACTGTGAATTTAGCTGACAATGGGGGCAGACTGAAAAGGCATTGATAATGGCACTGGGACTTGTTTTTACTGCATGTACTGGCTTTTTGGGACCCTAGTCTATTTAGAGCACACCTTCCTAGGCCTAGATGGAAGAGAGAGGGCCTTGGACTTCCCACAGGGCAAGGTACCCTGTCCTCTCTTAAGACTGGAGGGGGAGGGAGGAGTGTGAGTGGGAGAGCAGGAGGGTAATGGGAGGAGGGGAGGAAGTGGAAATTTTTGAATGGAAAAAAAATTGATCGATGGACTCAAGAGTGTCCAACCTGTTACACAGCCACAGGGCAATTGTACTTAGCCACATTTGTCACTATCCTGGGATGTTGGTGACCTGAGTTGGATGTTCCTGAACTAGACAAAACTTCCTTATGCGCAACACAAAAATCAAGATGACAAAGTAATAAATACATTGGTCTTTATCATTTGTATGATAAGGTAAGACAGCAAAGACAAGTGGAAGAAAATATCTTTGGATCAAATATTTATATAATGATACATAAGTAGCCAAGTAGCTCATAAACATATGTTGAATACCATCAGCAGTAGCAAATGAAAACTACAAGTACATTAACTTCACCAAGATGGCTGAAATAAATGATAGACAGTAAC
The DNA here is from genome assembly GCA_028555095.1 of Dicrostonyx torquatus. Lineage (NCBI taxonomy): Eukaryota > Metazoa > Chordata > Mammalia > Rodentia > Cricetidae > Dicrostonyx > Dicrostonyx torquatus. The sequence continues at coordinate 11,613,759 of JAQHUG010000030.1, forward strand.
AAAGGTTGGGGTATGCTGACAACCTGGAACCCTCAGACACTACTGGTAGGACTGTACATGTAGACACTGGGAAACATTAGATTGAAACACAGAACTACTAAATGATTTAGCAATCCCATTCTTAGATATAAACCCAAATAGTAAGAACATATCCATACAAGCTTGTGTGAAAAAGTTCTCAGCAGCATTGATCATAACGTCCAAGAATCTAGGAACAATTCAAATGTCCAATGCTATGATAATAAAGAAACAGATAACAGCAAAAAAACCAAAGTATTTGGACCATCTAGTTCTAGAAAAATGATTTCTAAGCATGCAATATCCATTTTAAAGAAATATTCATGGGTTCTATTTCTGGTCTATAGAAGAATCATGTTATATCATGTTTGGCTGTTGTCTCTTGGCAGTCTGCTCCTTTCTGAAAAGAAGGGGGGTAAGGGAGGAGATTTGGGGGGGGAGAGGGGCAGTCAGGAGGGAACTGGGAGGAGTAAAGAAAGGGGGAAGTGTGGTTGGGATGTATTGTATAAGAGAAGGTATTTTCAATAAGATACAAAAGAAAGATAAATAAAGACAACACATATAAATACAGATTGAAATGTTCTGTCTGCAGCACCTCTTCACTGGTCCATGACAATCTCTGTGCTAAAAGCTGAGATTTTATAAAGATATTTTACATAATTCTTGATTTTGAAGAAAGTTTGTCTAAAGAAAGTTAAAAAAAATAAGTAGAATTGAAACTGTAGCCAAATGCCCTAACCATTAGTGCAGTGCTGTTCAGGAAGAGCTGTGAGAATTCTGAGTTCCGTAGAAACTGGCAGGTGGTGGTGCATGCCTTTAGTCCCAGCATCAGAGGAATATAAAACGGAGGAGACAGCTCCCAGACACAGTCTCATTCTGAGATTCCTGGAGGCAGGATCACCATTTCAGACTAAGGTAGAGGTAATAGCAGCTAGCTGTTTAGCTTTTCTGACCTTCAGGTTGAAACCCAATTTTTGTCTCTAGGTTTTTATTAATCATACTACAATCTGGTTTCCATTTCTGACCTCCAAGACCAGCTCTATGGTATTAGAGAATTTCTTCTGTGTCATATGAGGTAACTGAAATGGAAAATAATGCAAAATAATTAGTAAATATGAGTTTCTTTGATCATAGAAAAACTATTTTTTTCTTTTACTATAGTAAAGCATAGTATTAGATAGCAAATAAAATTTGCCATAGAGCGTTGCAAAATGACTCCTTTTCCTTTACTCTCTCTTCTGTTACCTCTTCTTTTCAAATAAATGTATAAGTCCATGAGTGTGTCCATGTGGGTGAATGTGTAGACATGTATGTGCTTTTCTATGTGGAAGCCAGAGGTCAGCATCAAGTGCATTTTTCAATTGTTTTCCATATTATTTTTTGAGACAGTCACCCACTGAACCCTGAGTTTGCTAAGTGGCTGGACCGGTTGGACAGTGAGCCACAAGGATGCTCCTCTCTCTTCCTCCCTAGTGCTAAAATTACAGGCACATGTCATTGTACCTGGATACTTATATTGGAGATCAGAACTCAGGTCCCTGTGCTTGAAAAGAAAGTGCATTATCAACTGAACTAACACCCCAACTCCACAGTGTTGTCAATGGATGAAAGGTTGGGAGCTGTGAATTGCTAGTTATTCAAATAACAAGATTAGCTGATTCAAACTCATTTATTTATCCACAAATCTAAAGGGCAGGGTAGATCCAGAAATCTATAGCTCAGCATTAGAATACCTGGGCAGGACAGAAACCCCAACAAGCAGGCCTTCATGTTACAAATGGCGCCAACATGTGGACAACTCAATCCATATAAAGCCTGAGAAAGCTTGGTAAGTAATTCTAGAACAAAATAACAGCATCACGCATGGTTTATTGGTAGCAGCAATTTCTCAGGTCTGCTGTGCTTGATAGAGTCAAGCAAGTGCTCTCATCTAAGGGAGGCTTCCTGACTCAGCTTTTGCTGTAAAACCTTGCAGCTCTTTTAAGAGGTCCTGCCAAGAAACACTTAAATAGTGTTGATAAAAATCTGACCACATGCTTTTTGATTTTCAGCAATAGCAGGAAAAAAGCTGCACCAGTTTATAATGCCGGCTTTCTGGGCCATCCTGTCACTGCAAACTCTGACTCTTTGAGGCAGGAGGTCCAGCTACAGAGAGAGCATTTGAGTGTTGTTTTTGGACACACTGTTGCAGCTTGCTTGCTGGAGAGGACCTTGAAATGCCATAGAGTTGTGGCAATAAACATGGCTACAGCCAGTACCTCCGTCATGAGGCTGGAATCACAGAAACTAAGGAATGGGCTGTATCCAGCTGTCAAAACCATGGCTTTAATCCTACCCATATTGCTTAGTAAATTAGACTCATGCGGTCAGAAAAAGAGAGAGAGATATACAGTAAAAATAGATTCAAAGATGAAAAAAAACCCTAAATGGTTCTCTGTGGTTAAAAATTTTTATATTTACTTGGGAGAGTAAGAAAAGAGTTAAAGTCCTCAAGACTTTAAAGGGGAGAGTAGTTGGGTGTGGTGGCACACGCCTTTAATCCCAACACTAGGGAGACTGAGACTGGCAGATCTCTGTGAGTTCAAGGACAGCCTGGTCTACAGAGTGAGTTCCAGGCCAAAGATATACAGAGAACCTGTCTCAAAAAGTAAAATTAAAAATAAAAGAAATAGAGTTTAAAATAAAGCCACGTAAAGATGGAAAACACAGATAATCTTGATACTGTATGCTATTATCCTGTCTTTGAATTGTTTGAATGATGAGGAAGGAGCAGCAGCTGCTAAAATATATTTTTTATAAATGCTGCTGAATTAATCCTAGATAGGTATTTTGAAAATACCTTGACTTCAAAATTGAAGTCAAAAGGTATGTTACTTTGGAAAAGAGACTTTGCTTTTGTTTCCACAGGAAATGGAGGCTGTGGATTCATTCTGAAGTTAAGAAAAATCAGGTTTGATCAAGGAAGACCACCTGAGAAATCTCCAGTAGGAACAGATGGCCCAGATGTCTGAGTTCTACAGCCAGAACAGATTCAAGACTGCTGCCTGAGATGATCAGTCCTCACAGGATACTTCAGTCAAGACTTGATCATAATTCTAAATTTTCTTTAGGTCCCCATAAGATTATCAGCAACCTGAACCAGCTGGAAGTAGCCTAGATTACTCTGCCCACATTCTCCCAGCCCCGAAAAAATATGGATATTTTCCTTTGTTTAAAAAAAAAAGAGGGGGAAATGGTGTGGAAGAATTGTCTATATTCTGTCAATTATGTTTTAAATAAATGCTGATTGGCCAGTAGCCAGGTAGGAAGTATAGGCGGGACAATCAGGAAGTAGAGATGGGTCAAAGAGAAAAGGAGAATTCAGGGAAGGAGGAAGCCCATTCCTCCCTAGTCCTGCCCAGACACAGAAGAAGGAAGATGTGATCTACCCCACTGAAAAAGGTACCTCGTCATGTGGCTAACCTATACTAGAATGATGGTCTAATATAAGTTATAAGAGTTAATAAGAAGTCTGAGATAATGGGCCAATCAGTTTATAACCAATGCAGACTCTTTGTGTGTTTTTTGGGGGGCTAAACGGCTGTGGGAACTGGGCAGGACAGAAACCCCAACAAGAAGGCCCTCATGTTACAGGTATCTACTAGATAGAGAGAGAGAGAGTATAATACTTCAGATTGTACTCAACCTTGATGTTTATCTGAAGATGAATTTGAGCTTCTCATCCTCCAGTCTCTACCTCCCAGAGGCTGGGATTACAAGCATGTGCCATCATGCCATGACTATATAGAGTTGTGTCTCATACATGCTAAGCACTCTACTAACTAAGCTCCATTTCCCCATTTCCTATGTTTCTTCTGTTTTAATTCATTTTAATGCACTCATGTTTACTATTAGAAAGTCATTTTTAATGTTGTTATTATATGATTTATTGGTAACTCTTTTTTCAGGTATAGAGATACATATAGAGATACATACTGGTAACAAAGCTATTCAAAAAGAAGTGCTCACCCTCTAGACCTCACAGTCTGGGTTGTAGTGAGCTAAAACTCATGCTTCAGGTGGAAGGCATAACATATTTGTATCTTAGGATCTACTGTCAGAATATCACTTTAAGACTATTGTAAAGAAACTTCGATAGTTTTATAACACACTATGGTCAGACAGTAATAGGTGATTGTCCTTATTCTCACTGGAAACTAGAAAAAGCTAATGCCATCCCAGTAATGAAAAGATGGCGACTGGCTCAGAAAGATTAGCATAAATTTAAAGGTAATGCAAACCATATCTGTGCTTCTTTTAAAACTCAGAATCTACAAAATCTAAATTAAAAAGGCAAAATAACTGTTATAAGATGGGTATTCATTAAACACATTTTGTGAAAATTTAAAATAAATAAGAAGGGACAGATGTACAGTCTAAGGACATTGTTGCTTCCCCAGTATTCTCAAATTGACTAGGTAAGATTTTAAGAAACAGAAAATCAGAAATCAAATTTATCTTTCCTAATATTCAGTCAAATAGATCTTTTCCATTTGTAACATGTAGGAAGTTAATATGCTTTTTACTTTGGATTTTTTTTTTTTTTTTTTTTAGTTAGAGATCAAACCCAGAACCTCGTGAATGACAGGCAGGTGCTCTGCGGCCAAACTGCATGTCTAGTCCCAGGATGTTCATGCCTTTTATTAGAAGACATTGACTCTGCATAATGGGCTTCACTGTGGACTTTTCATACATGAACATAATAGATTTTGATTATAAGAACTCCCAGATGTCTATTTCCACCTCCCTTCTAATTACCCTAGTCTTCTGACTACCTGGTTGGGGACACAAATTCTTTCACATAAGCACCAGGGAACCAAGAACGTTAAACATTCATGGGCCTCTCCTCATAGGAGAAAATTCCTGTTTTCTACCCATAAGGCAGGAGTGAATATTGTTAAGGATCTGGTGACCTTTCTGCTTTATGTGGAAGCAGACCTCACCTGCCTTTTGGGGTAGAGACAAGCCTCACCTAAATTCCACAGAGTGTTTATTCAAGACTCTCCCTACCTAGATCTTTATCTTTAGCTCCCAGTTAATAGAATCCAGTCTTAGGGGAGACGTCACACATATTTTTATTACTTGATGATCTCTATGCCATCAGTCATAGACCACACTAGATTCTAGGCCTTCTAGCTATGGAACCCACCTTCATGGCCACATGTACTTTATACAGAGTATATACAAAGTAGTTACAACTTAAGTTGTATTTTGCTTCTTGAACTGGAGTGATTGTTGCCTAGAACCCTGGAATGGGAATGACTTTTGTCTGGAAAACTTCCCCAAATTGTACTGTGTTGAAATATGCTCACAAAGAACCACCTAGCGTCAGCCTCCCCAAGTCTGATCCAGGTTGATGAAGTCTTCTGAACTGAGTTTCTATTCTCACCTCTCTAGGGTTCACTGCCAACATTGACAGCTGTAGGGTCTCGCTCACCTTTCACCTCTTATTTTATACGTATGTGTTTGTCCCAGCAAGCTCAGTTATGGTTGTCTACTCTTGCTCTTGGATTTTCATTAGAATTCATAGAAATCCAATATCTCTCCATGCTAGAACCACCTAAGAGACTGATGTAGAAGTTTAGCAGATAAGAAGAACAAATTCCATAACAGCTTTGTGACTAACAGATTGGAAGCTGTGCCTGAGAAGAGTAGCACAGTGGGATCCTAAATAAAACCTAAAAGACTAAAGGCTTATTCTACCAATCTCAGGAGTTCTTATCATCCCTGGCTTCACAAGGGGTCAGGCCATCTCTCTTATGGCAGTTATACTCAGCTGCTTTAAATTACAAAAATTTAAAGTGATATTTCTAACTATAGAGTGTTCCTTCATGCATACATTTAGTACTGATAGGTTTAGAACTATATACTTATATACTGCATAACAGAGGCCATAACATTGAATATGTGAGTAAAGTTAACAGTGAATAGAAAGTTAAAGAAAGTTGACAGGGAAAAAAATGTCCATAATTTAAAACATCTAGCTACTAGCCCTAGCTATTTCCTAAGATGTGATGAAGTCCTTTGGAGTTCTTGGACTAAATGGATGTATGGATAACACAAGTTCTTGGGATAAATGTGTATGTGGATAACACCAGCATGTTCAGGCACATGAAAGTCAAGAGAAATATGACCAAGTGTAGGTGACAGATTTCAGAATTTTATCTGGGAGAAAAAATAAAAAGCCCTTAATAGCTACTGAAGAAACAAAAATACTCAAACACAAACTTCTACTATACATAGCAAAAAACTCCAAGTTATAGTTAAAATTAAAAAGGTAATTATATCAGGGGCAAAATTCAAATGATCTTATCTTTGTTATAGTTAAAAAAGACTGTCAGGTTTGAAAACTTATGTGGTATTACAAAGCTAAAAGCTAAATTTTTAATTAAAACAAGCTAGTAAGTTTATTTGATAAATTATCTTATATAATGAGGACCTCTGAGAGATTTTTAAATTGATACAAAATTTTAAAGATAAATAATTTAAATGTAGATGGGGCGTAAAGGTGGGAAAGAGGAGTGTATAGAAGAGAGCTGGCAAAACTAAATATATATGAAAATGCCCCTAAAACACCAGCTATAGTGTAATCTAGATTAAAAATAAACAAAAACCATGATAAAGAGTAGCTATATTTTTTTTAAAAAGCATTTGATGTTTAACATGAGGCACTCACTTTATTTGATAAGTTTCAAAAATTTTTCCTATCCATATAGAAAATATGATAATAAAGATAATAAGAGCACTTTACCCTTAAGACAAGATTGGATAAATGAGCCAATAAAATTGTAATCCTTCCACATTTTAAGACAAATGTGTTGCAATATATTTTATTGCACTGTGACACTCCAAAGCTATTAATAACGTTAACCTTGAATCAGAGGGTGGAGTCAGTGACTAGCTGACAGGAAATAGCCATAGAGAAGTCAAGAACTTGGATTGAGAAGACAAAAAGGAAAGGAATGCCGGGACTAGAGTTTGGTGCTTCTTTTCGTTAGGGGATATTTGGGGACACACTTTGCTGTGTCTCTAGACCAAAAACAAGGTCAAATGGTTGTTTCTTGGCTTCTCTGATCTAGCAGGTTTTCACTCCAACAAATGATTTCTAAGTCATTGTTGGTAAATAGGATGGAATGATAGAGATTTTGTTTAAACCTACATGTTGCAACCAGGACCAAAAGTCCCTCCAGGCTGTGGTTTGAGAGGCCAGCAGGGCACTGAATGATGGAGGGGGACATGAGACTACAGACAATAACTAAAATAGCAAGAGATTCATGTGTAGTCACTAAGCTGATAAAAAAACAACACAAGTGTCTTGGAGGTGAGCAGAAACATAGACTAAAAAACCCTGATAGGTGACTTAAAACTGTGAAATTGAGTGAATGACAAAACCTAAGTGAGGGGCTAGGATGGTCAACTACTTGATGTGAAAGCATGAGGACCCAAGTTCAAACCACAAAACTCACATTAAAAAACTTGGTATTGTTTTGTGCACCTATGACTTGAGGGCTTTGGGATGGGGGAGAAGCAGCTCTGTCTATGCACCTGCACAAACATGTGTTTATGAACATACACACATTAAAGAAAAACTAAATGGATAAGAACCTTCATACACTGTATTTTGAGCCTATTAACTCCTCCACCCCAACCATAGTTACCATAATAACTTTCTAACATTCTTACCCAAACTTGAGATGACTCCTGCCTTATACTTTCTTCATCAAGAACAGTCTATATTGCTTAGCTCAACTTGGAACTGGGGCTTATTCTGTTGTTCTGCCAGAATATCAAGGTGTCACATCATTAATGACTCTCTCCCCAAACTATCAAATGTCAATAGATTCTAGGCTAATGTTGGGATTATGGGTTATATTCCAACCATTTGTCCTGGAATTTTTTTCTGGCTAAAGCTTGGATAGTTCTTGTGTTTGTTGTCATAGTTGCTGGTTTTGGTGCTTTAATGTATTAATACATGTGGAGCCCAATAATAGGAGAGATGGCAATTTGGAGTATGCACCACTAAATTTAAACAGAATTGCCACTTAGAGTATCCTGTGGATTGTTGCTTGAGAAATACACTGGGGAACATCACATCAAGATAAACGGAGAGGCTCTAGTGATGTAGCTGAGTGAATAGACTGCTTGCCTAGCATGAAAACCCCTTATGTTTAATTCCAATGCTGCATAAAGATGGAGTCTTCTTACACTGAAGAACAAGCAGGAGAATGAGAAATCAATGGTTATCCTTTTCTACATAGTGAGTTCAAGTCTAGCCTGGGATACATGAGACACTATATCAAAATGTCAAGAAAAAGTTTAACAGAGAAATTAAGATTTACAATTTGGGGGAAGAAAGAATGATTAAAAGATACTGTGTGGTTTCTTAGAATTAAAATTTTAGAGTACTTATTTTGTCAAATGCTCTATACTGGAGCGTTCACTTAATGTGTCTTGGGTCAGTGTAGTCAACCCTATAAAGTCAAAGAATCCATTTGACATAAATACCTTGATAAAAAGACTGCCTCTTACATTGTTCTCATTTATTCAGTTTTTCTTTGATTTTTTGTTGTTGTTGTTTTCAGTGGTGAGATTTCAATCAAGTGAAAGTTTACATGACTACAGACATGATGTGACATGATGTATAAATCATGAGATTATAGCCTAAAAATGTCCCAATGCTGGGCTACTTCCCCATACTGCATATACATTATGCAGAAGCATATTAATTAGCATCAAGAATACAAACTCTATAAACCAATTTTTCATGGTAACCATGATTTAAAGAAAGGGGTGTCTTTTGAGAAAGGAAAGACACCCACAGCTAACTGTCATTAAGGAGAAAAATACCACAAATATCTCAAAAGTATATTTTGTGGCAGATAATTCAGTTACTTACAAAGATCCAAGTAGAACAACAAAATAAACAAACTGGCAAACAAATCTCTGCTCTACATCTGCAGGCCCAGCCATGTTGTGAACTATAATGTATTTTAGTGACATTGAACTCAAGGAATAAACAGAATGTGAGTTTCTCCATAAATAACGACTTAAAAGCTAATTCTGGGGCCTTGATTCTATCATCTTGAATTCACAGACATGCCTTCAGGTGTGCGTAGTCAACTGTCATGTTAAAAGGCCAATTGTTTCACAGTCTTACCACAAATCATAGAGACATTTCTCAGCAACATCCACATCAAGTCCCCAGGAACAAATATTTGATAATTACCACTGTGCATAGTTACAACCCATATTACTCTGTGGAAATATGTCTTAAGCATAAGTTATGAAATTGCTCCTCACCGAACTTGTCTCAACCCTGGCTTATCATGAATGCTAGAAACAGGCCTCTTCCACTAAGCTAAGCCTCCAGGCTACAAAACATTCTAAAAATATATTGTGAAGTTGTCTGCTTTAAAAATCTTACCACAAAATATGTGTTTAATGAAAAAGAAATAGAGTGTTAAACATAATCTCTTTTCTGGTCTTTAATTATGCAAAGCAGAATGTGTATGTGTGTTCATGGTTGATCGACATTGGGGCATCAAGCTAGTACTTTTGTCAAAGTAGTTTAAAAACATGGGAAGAAGACACCAATATGAAGCTAGTAGGTGTTTTACTGCTCAAATATAAAGCTTAAAGAGATAATTGGTACATTTTGTTTTAGGTTTTGAATATTTCCTGTTGTGCACTCTGAAATGTTCAGTGAGTTGGCAAATGAATGAATAGATGAATCACTGGCAAAGAGAAAAGTCCCAGATACCATGTTTAATCTGGTGATTTAATAAATTTGTCTCTTTATTGGTAGGCAAATGGTGACTTGCTTATCCCCTTTATATCCCCCTTTCTTTTCAGTATACAAACACCTGCTAGGAATACATATAGTCTAGAAACAAAATTGTCAAAATGTTACTAACGGCCAATATTAACCAAACCAACTGTTTCTTGCCTCCTTTATTGATTCCTTAAGTGTGAAAGAAAAACAGCACCAAAATTTTGGGATGTCAGTTGAGTTTACCTCCAGCAAGTTGACCCATGTCTTGTAGATCATTACCTTGCTATACCAAAATACCCAATGGTAAATCATTCTATAGTCTATTGAACAAGAATGTTTCTCGGATTGTTGTTTGGTTGCTGTTATTTTTACATATTTTTGAATGTGTCTCTACGTGGTATGTCTACATGTACATTTAGAGACCCAAGGCTGACTGTCTTGATTAGGATTTCTATCACTGTAAAAAGATGCCATGACCATGGTAATTCTTACCAAAAAAACAGTCAATTGGGCTGGATCACTTGCAGTTCAGACATTTAGTCAATTATAATGATGTTAGGATATGACAGTGTACAGGCAGACATGGTGCTAGAGAAGAAGCTGAACAAAAAGAGAATACTCTGTCTTGCTGCATATGACGTGAACATATACTAGAGCTCAAAGCTTGCTTCTGCAGTGAAATATTTCCTCCAACAAGACCACACCTACCCCATCAAGGCCACACCTCCTAATAGTGCCAATCCCAATGGAAACCATTTCCTTTCAAACTATCACACTGATATTAGGAACCTTTCTTGGCCACTCGCTATATTATTCATTGAGGCAGGGTTTCTCAGTTGAATCCAGAGCTCCCTGATATGGCTATTCTAGCTAGCTTGTTTGCTGACCCTCTCTGGACACCTAAGTGGGTGCTAGAGACTGGAACTCCACCTCTCACACTTGTACTGAAATATCTTTACTTGCTGAGTCAACAGTGGAGCCACAGCATTGTCATTCTTTTTTTTAATATTCTTT
>JAQHUG010000030.1:11625193-11640835 GCA_028555095.1 Dicrostonyx torquatus
TAATAAGCCACAAACTTGGGGCGATATATGAATTAAAAGAGATGGATTAATTTAAGATGTAAGAGCTAGCTAGGAATATGTCTGAGTCATTGGTCAAATAGTGTTGTAACTAATATAGTTTCTGTGTGATCATTCGGGTCTGGGTGGCCGGGAATGAACGAGCAGTCTCAGATCACAAAAAATGTCAGAGAACTAACCAATAAAAAAATTACAATATTATGTGATACTTTTTTGGAGTCCCAAATTAAAATTAATAGCAACAGTGTATAGAGAGAATTTTGAGAACACACCAAAGCCCAAAATGATATTTTTTCCAAATGTAACAGTAGTGAACGTTCAGACTTCTAGAGAGAAGAATAAAAATCCCCACATTGCCTGGGGCTGTCTGTAAACCACAGAATAGTCATTATATTTGGGCTCCACAAAGAGTTCTTTTTAAAGAAAAATAGCTTTCTCCACAGTCGTCTTTGCCCCAGAATAATATATAGCAGGTATCTATTTTAAAGTTCAAGGTCTAACTCCAGTTATGTGTCATTATCTCTTTATACACAATTTCTTTGCATGTCTTTTCAGTGTTTGCTTTGACTATAATAATTCCATTATGACTCATTCTGACATTATATCAAGCTGTAAGCCTTTAAACCTATCTTATTGTAAAAGTGACTCACAAATTTGAGCAAGCTATGTGAACACTGCTCAACATTTCCTAATATGTACATATCTGTCCTTAAAGGAAGGCAATTCTATGAACACACTGAACCTCAGTTTAGCATTTTTGAAAAGCTATCTTCGCATGTCTACTATGGATTAGGAAAATAACAAGTTATGTTATTCAATGTTTTACCTCATTGTCTACCAAGTTTAAAAGTTTAATGTTACATTATTAAAAGCTGACTTTTGAGACATTATATTTATGCATTTTTATGAAGTAACATAAGAGCACTTACAAGAAAACATTTCACATTTCATAAGTTGTATTGAATTAGAAATGTTAACTTTACTAGTTATTAATTTTTCAGTAAGTTTCAGAATACTTTTAAAATGAAATTCCAAAATTTTAAATTTTATTTGTAGAAAATATTTTTTGAATTTCTATTATCTCCATTTGTTATGATATGATATAACTATATATATTTAAATTTTTTCTTTGTGTGATTAAATAAAATACAAAATAATCAGAGTAAAATTCAAAAACTTTACTGATAAGGTAGTAATTTAGATGAATCCAAAACATTTGGTGACATTCTTCTCATCATGTTTCGTCACAAAATTTTGTTCATCTTCAATTTTCTGTTCAAATATATGATTTAATTTTATTAAAATTTTAAGGAAGAGTCATACTAAACTTGTCTTGCCTTCTTCATTGTAAATAGTTAGCATCTTTTGTTGAGTTTTTAAAATTGTTTTGTATCTTTCATCTATCAAAACCCATAATGTTGGCAATCAAACAAGAAAGCTAAAGGTGTCAGCTCAAATATGTTACATTGATATTTGGTAAAAATATTCAGATACTTGTTTCTTTTTTCTTAAACATTTTACAAATGTACAAATATTTGTTATAATTGGTCCCCACTCTCACTTGTCTGCACAAAGCATATGGAAGAGAATATGGGTCTAAGAGAAGCTTGCTCAAGGAAACTATAAAAATGGTCTTAATTTAAATTTAAAGGCAAAGTATAACATAAAATTCTTCATGCAAGCTCAAAAATATCAAGTATTCTCCACATATAAAATGCGAAGCAAAAAATGGCCTGACAAATGTTTACTTTCCATTGTAAAATACACAGTTTTTACCCAGGCTCAAAATGTGATATAAGATTACCATATACACAGTATCTTATTTGCTAGTCAAAAACCTTAATGTCGAACTGGTCCATTTTCTATTGCTTAAAAAACACGTAAAGCTTGATCTTTTTTTTTTTTTTAAATGGATCTACTTTTAGCTCCTAGTTTTGGAAGTCTAAAGACACAGCAGGAATATGGCTCTGATGAGGGCCTTCTGGGTCCGTCATGTAGCAAACAGCATCACGGTAAGAGCATACATGGGGAAAGACTATAAGCTGGGCCGTACTCACACTATTTGAAACAACCCTCTCTTTTCAGATCCCATCCACTCCTAGGAGATACAACACAGTCTACAAGACCACTATAATCAAGTAATCAGAGTAAAGCTCAGTGAATTGACCTTCCCCAGAATGTAGTCTCCTAGAGGATCTATAAACTTAACTACCTAACGCTGCAGACCAATCTATCAGTGCACCAATTTTTAAGAGACAAAGAGAATACCAAATTCAAAATGACTCTAGAGTTAATCAATTAATGATGCAGAGCTACTAACAGCTTATTTTCTTCTTTCTTTCCTTTAATTCTTCCTTTCTTTCCTTTTTGATTTTATTCTGATACAAAAGCTCCTCTATCCCAAGCTGATATGAAACTAGCTATATAACAATTAAATATAACCTTGAATTCCTGATCACTTAGTTTCCAGTGTGTTACCACACCTGGTATGCATAAAGCTAGAGCTTGACCCAAGGCCTTTATACCTTTTAGGCACTCTACCAATGAACTACCTCTCCAGCCCTGATTTTCCTTCTGATTATGAAAGTAGAGTTTATATATGACAACACGATAGGAGATAAAGATTAAGGTCATCTAATCTCAGACTTTACCTGGATATTTGGAAAGTTCAGGAGAGAGTTTGGCCATCGGGAGCCACCTTATGGATATGACAAGGTTTAAGAAAATAAATCCTTATCACTTCTAAGGTAAATTAATTAATTCCCTGACAATGATAGTGATATAAAGCTTCTTCCATGAATTTGCCATGACTTAGATATAAAAATTGGTAAACCACAAGTTCCTTCACCATTACAGCAGCAGAGAAACATGAACTCTGCATTCAGGAAAGTTGACCATGCCTGAAGGACTAAGACTCAAAGTTTGGGAATATGTCTGCTTCTCTCAACACATTTAAATGTCTCATGCCCAAATACAGAGAAAACTTCCTTGAGTCTTGCTTCAAGCCCTGTGAAAACTCTAAGAGATGCCCTGAAATAATCAAGCACCTGCTTGTAATCTGTTATCAGAGACTTCCCAACAATGACTCCAGCTAACCAGCTGTGAGTGCCACTAGTCCATTTGCTGGTATAGAGCATTGATTCCCTTGTCTTTTTTGATATTTTCGCAAAGAAGGGAATTTCTCAGCAAACTGGCATACCATCTCCTACTAGAACTCCTGATTTTTAAGTGTCCTGAGAAAGTGATGAATCTTTCAGCACACTGCACCCCATCTCTTTAGAGCTCAAAGAAGAAAATCCTGTATCTAGTCCTACCTTCAAAACCACATCTTCCAACTCAGAGACAATTGTTACTCAAATTTTAGCCCATAGAACATGACCTCACTTCTGTATGCTTTCTCTCTTTAATGTTAAAGAGAGAATAAAAAACCTGTGTTTGAATTAGGGCCTATGATTCTACAGCAGATCATCCTAAAGACACTGTACAGTTTACTGAGACTATGTCAATTTTTCTATAACTTAGTAACTATTGAAGGAAAACTAGTAGCTTTATTCACTTTCTTTGCCTTTGTCACATGGGTTATAATGCTTGGGACCTGTAGTTATATCATTTGAGCTGAACAATACATCTATCATATAATAGTCTGTGTGAACTTGACAGCAGTTCTGTGTCTATTTTTATATGTGTGACATATATCCATTCATACTGACAAGCATTGCTGTAATAACTAAATTCATCATCGTTAGTTATTATTTCTCCCAGGAACTCCTGTGAATGAGTAAGAATATCATAATCCCCATGGTTACAAAGAAGTCTTAAAAAGCACTGCCAATAAATTCACAATTGTGTAAGGCTCATAGAGGACAAGTGGAACAGAGCAGATCTACAGTTCTTAAGACTTAAAAATTTTTAGAAGGTTAATTTTATATCAAACGTTTAATATCTGAACAGCAGTTCAACCATTCCTTACATTATTAAAGCAGCAACTCTTGAACAGGATGCTGATAAATTGTAGATATATCACCTAGAGGCATAATTACAGCCCTGCACACACACGGACAATTAAACTCAAATACATATACATGCATATACACACAAACACACAATTTCATTCTGCCAGCTTCAAGAGACAACTTAAAGAGTTATTATGACGTCACATGTTCTTTCACAATGGGTCAGTGTCAGAAGAGCAATCAATATAGGACTCCCAGGGCAGGTGGAATCACATGGAGCTTGAAATATGAGAGTTTGGCACTAAAATTTGAGTTGATACTTGATTTTGAATTGCACAGTCCTTTTGTAACAGTGAAGATATGACAGGGTTGTACACTTTAGCCCTATATCCATTTCTTTCTCTCAGATCATTAATTGCCACATGCCGTAAATTCAAAGTGTAGGATCTGTAAAATAAAGCAGGAATTTTAGAGGAATGACCCAGTTTGAAGTCTGAAATGTATTATCATTTCAGAGATATAGTAACTTTAAGTTACCTAGTAGACTTTGTGGACTTTTGTTTTTTCATACAATAAGAGTGGCATTTTAAAAAATATAACATATATGTATATATTTTTGAGACTTTATGTGGAATCTACCTGGATGTCAAGTTTTTTCCAGTGACATTAAGTTATTCAAATATTTAGAAACTTCTCAATATTTCCAAACAAACTTCTTTGAAAGGAAGATGACTAACATTTAATTTAAAAGGATGACTGTGATAGGTCCCAGTGCCATCATCATTGGCCTCTCACTCAGTCCCCTCTGGAAGTCACATTCATAGAGTCCAGTTAGGTCATTTGCTCATTCAGTCTCGGTCCAGCTGGATTTGATGAGCTCCCAATAGATCCAGCACACTGTCTCTGTTGGTGGGCCAGTCCCTCATGGTCCTGAATTCCTTTCTCATTTTCTCCCTCCTTCTGCTCTTCCACTGGACCTTGGTAGCTCGATCCCTTGTTCTGATGTGACTGTGGGTCTCTGGCTCTATCTCCATTCATCATGCAAAATTTCTATGGTGACGATTAGGATATTCACCAAAGTAACTATGGGACAAGTTCAGTTCAGGCACCCACTCCTCTGCTGCCCAAGTATCTAGCTGGAACCTCCCTATGAATGCCTGGGATCCCCTCAAGAGACAAGTCCCTTGCAAATCTTAGAAAGACTCCTGTTAATGTAGATATCTTATTCCCTTCTCCAATATCCACCCTTCCTCCATCTCCACCCTTCCACAACCCAGGCTCTCCAAGGTTCTTCCTTTCTCCCTTCTACCCCCTCTCTTTCACCTACCCCCTCCCCCCATCCCAACCCCCACCCCCATCCCCACACCCGTGCTTCCAACTTTTGTCTGAAGGTTTTGTTTGCTTCCGACTTCCAGGAAAATCTTTATGTTTTTCTTTGGGTTCACCTTGTTATTTGGCTTCTGCAGGCTTGTGAGCTGTAAGCTTAATGTCCTTTGTTAATGGCTAAGGTCCACTAATGAGTGAGTACATACCACACTCTTCTTTTTGGGTTTGAGATATCTCACTAAGAATAGAGTTTTCTATTTCCATCCATTTGCATGCAAAATTCAAGATGTCATTGTTTTTTCCCGCTGAGTAGTATTCCAATGTGTATATATTCCACACTTTCTGGATCCATTCTTCCATTGAGGGGCACCTAGGTTGTTTCCAGGTTCTGGCTATTACAAATAATGCTGCTATGAACATAGTAACACAAATGCTTTTGTAGTACGGTTGGGCAACTCTTTGGTATATTCCCAAGAGTGGTATTGCTGGATCCTGAGGTAGGTTGATTCCCAGTTTCCTGAGAAACCGCCACACTGATTTCCAAAGTGGTTGCACAAGTTTGCATTCCCACCAGCAATGGAGGAGTGTTCCCTTTACTCCACAACCTCTCCAGCATAGGTTATCATTGGTGCTGGGACCTATCTCTTCTGCATGTATTGGCTATTTGGGAACCTATTCTATATGAATGCACATCTTCTTAGACTGAGATGGAGGGGGGAGGGCCTTGGGCTCCCCATAGGAAAGGGTATCCTGCACCATCTTAAGGAAGCAGGGGGAGGGCGGTGGGGTAGTGGGGGAGCGGGAGGGCCGGGAACAAGGGGAGTAAGTGTAAATTTTGCTTTTAACAAATATAAATAAATAAATTTAAAAAATGGATGACTGTGAGAAGCACAAAATAAAGGAAAACACTGAAAATTCTACAGTTATTGCAATAGCTATCATATTACCCTAGTCAACAAACTTGAAAATTAATTATATTGCATATATTAAAAACTTACTTAGCAAACACACTAAAAGGATATAAAACTCAATCTTATATATATTGTTAATGTATTTCATAAAGAAATATTTTTATAGATGTGTCCATTATTAATCATCAGACATTATTAAAAACTCCTCTATATCAATGCCAGCCAATAAAAGTAAATCAGAATTTTAAGTTTTAATAGTCCATAAAAATAGTAAACAGAAAGTTATGCTTATTATAGTTATATAATGTATCAGCTAATTTTGATATTAAAACTAACACTTCAATTTACAATGTATAAAAATTATAGTTTAAATGCATTGTTACTTTGTTCATACTACATCTTAAAAACCCAGCATATTTTTATTATTTACGGCATATCTCAGAATTAACTATGACTTAACAGCTCAAAGCTATGACTGCTCTATGGAACAGCTCAAACCTAATTCATAACCATGATTCATTTTAGATTCAGTATGAATCATCATCTTGACTAAAAGCATTTTAGACTTCTCTTCTACAGTCTGTACTTTTACATCATTCATTGCTTACAAATGCTGACCCAAGTAATATATCTATGTGAATGAAAGGAATAACTGAGTCATTTAGTCAATTATGACAGGAAATTCTTCTAAGTGTATTGGTTGTTAGTCATTTTTAAAGACATTACAAAGTGGCATCACTCAGTTGTGTACTTCTTCTAACAATTTAAAGACAGTGTAAGAATTTCTCCCCAAGGCTGGTTTGAAAACCCTATTTTGCATTGTGTATTTTTAAAATAGGAGACAGATCCCAGGCAAAATTACAAAATAAATTTAGTTCTCATCTATAATCATGCCACACAATCATTTTGCACGAATGACAAACTCTTATGTAATGCTGGTTCCATGGTATTATGATGAACTGTAAGATTTCTTTAATCTAATGACAGAGTCCCACATGTGACACCACACTGTGAGGCACTACTGGAATATTTGTGATCACAATGGAGTAACAAACCTACTACATTCACTTCAATTCATATCACAATATAACACATATAATTATGCATAGAAAGTAATAGTTGAGAAAAATAATCCATTGCAAGTGGTTTGTGTATTTGCAGTGCTATCATTTTAAGTCATTATATTTAAGTGTACTCCTACTTATAAAAATGTTTTGCTGTGCTTGCGGGTATTTTAATCCATCCATTGTTTACTGAATCTCTTTACTGAGTAATTGACCTACACCATCTAGGCTACTGTAATGTTTACACAGTGATGGGATCATCTAATGATGCATTTCTTAGAACATATCCTGCTGGTATTGATGCATAAGTATGCATAGGTATTAGCAAATTTTATTGTGATTTCTACCCTTGTGAAACAGAGGATATATTTTAAAATATATTTCATATGATGTAGTCTTGAATGTATTTTCATAATAGTAACATTTTACTCAATATTAATTACAAAGGTAATTCGAAAGTCTACATTACAATATTATTTGAAGATAATATAATTACTGGGGAAAGAAGTAGAATGAATACTTCCTTGGACTCATTAATGAGAATCAATACTTGGTTCTGATAGAACTACTGAACAACCTTATATATGGTACATATGAATTTCTGCTTGTTAATACTTATGAAGTCTCCAAGGACAACAGACTCTAGACACATTTTGGGCTAGTTTTTCATGAAACAAAAGCGATTTCACTTCCTAGGCATGTTTTTCCTGTAGGCATTGAATGATGGTAAAATAAGACTAACAACACCTGTCAGGAAATATTTAATAAAATAGATTAAAAATATTAACCATCTAAAGGTGTCTATTTTTTTTCAACCACACAACACACATTCATTTAAGCTTAAGAACTTATATGATGAGATGTTCTAGAATGTTATTAAGTAGATATAGTTGTTTTGTTGACTGTGTTTCTGAGAAGAAACAGTCTATATTAAAAAAAAATTCACTGAGAAAATTCCTTCACCGAGACATTTAATATTGTCTCACAGACACAATTCCAGCTTAGGATCTAGTTGATCTAGGTAGCAGAACTAGGAAATATCACCTAAAAGTTTAAGTTAAAAGATGAATTTTTAAAATAATCTTAACTAGAGATATTTCTCCATGAAAACCCCAATTACTGATGAAGTACTTTGCCCCATTTTTTAAAAGTCACAGATACAAAACTTCTGCCATTTGAAAAGATTGAGGCAAAAGAAAAGTCAAATGAAATCAGTCATTTAATATATAATATGTTTTCTAGGAAATTATAAATCATTGAGAAATGTAAACATACAAATACCACACTTTCTAAAACAACAGAAAGATACTTTCTTCCTTTGCCTTGAAGAAGAATCATAGCAGTAGGTCTATGTTTGTTGCAATTAACTATCAGACAATTAGTCCTTATTGCACATATAATAGTGATGGTCTTAGCAGACATTATCTTTGGAGTCTAGAGTATTTTTGGTATTTTGTGGTATTAATGTGTCCTGTTGGTCTGATATGCATATTTACAAATGACATAAGAGATATTTTATATTGCTACATATTACATTACTACATATAAAACTTTTATTTTAAATTTAATTGTGTCAGGATGACATGGTAAGAGGATTCAAAAACAGGTATTCTAGTCATTTTGAAGATGAAAAACCCACCACCCAGTGCTTAATATTTCACTGATTGCTGTTGAGAGAACAAATTCTAGACACACTTTCTTCATACATAACAACTTTGGGGGTTTGGTTTTCATGAAAATGTCCCCAGAGGCTGATAACATACTGCATTCTATGGTAATGATCCTAAAACATATAGGTCCTATGTTTAGGTAGTCAGAAATTAGCAGGCTTGAAGGCTTTCAAGGACAAACATTTTATTCACAAGCAGTGTCCACCTAATCATCCTTATCTTTGCTAAAACATTAAGACTGAGAAGAATGTAATCGTAATTCATAGATTGGTCTTTAAGTAACAACAATAAATTTGTGGCTCACTCATATGTATTCAGTAAGTCACATTATATCCTAAGTTCACAACAATGAAAAGGGGAACATTATCTCACTTTACACACAAAAGCAATCTCTTCTATGCCATAAAATAAAGTAGGATTCTCTGAATCCATCCACCTACACTATGTCTGAATCCTCTTTTACAGTAGAATAGATTTATAAATTCAGTATTTTATTCCCAAACTTTAAGCTCATATTTATAAATGTTAATGCAATTTTGTTCTCAAGTCCTTTATTCTTCCATTTTTAATCACACATACACATACACACACACACACACACACACACCTCTGTATATTATGGAAACTACAATATAGATTACAAAAGTTCTCACAGGGAAGAGGGAATCTCAGTTGAGGAATTGCCTCCATCATAATGGCAGGTAGACATGATTATGGGGTATTTTCTTAGCTATTAACTATTGTAACTAACACACTAGGGTAATACCACCCCTTTGCAAGTGGTCATCCTCTGCAAAAGAAGAGTAGCTGACTAAGGCAAAAGAAGCAATCCAGTAAGCAGCATTCCTCCATGGTATCTACCTCAGTCTCTGTTTCCAGGTTTCTGCCTTGAGTTCCTGCCTTGATGTTTCTCAGTTATGGACTATAACTTGTAATCCTTTCTTACCCAAAAGGAAAAAAAAATGACTCTCACAGTTATCATTGATTCAGTCGGCTTTCTTTATTTCTTTCCCTTTCCCCACTTTTCAATAAAGGATCACCCAGTGACTTGTAGAGAATATCATTCTTTTTCTTTTACATAAATCCAAACATAAGCTGCAATAGTATTCTTTACATTTCTTTAAAACCACAATTAAAGGTTTACTCTAATTTGCCTTAAAGTGGTTTACTTTATAGCTTAATATAACTTAAGCACAGATTTTATCTTGTGTCATTACTCTTAAACTTCCTTGTGCTCTCTATATCTTTGTTTTGTTTTTCCTGATGGACATTCCACCCCCAAAAGTGAAAATGTTTCAATATGTCTTAGGACCGTAAGGTCTTATTAATACTGAAATGTCATCTTCTCTTCTTTAGCAACAGTTCTCACTCCCACACTTGTGTTTATTTTTCTAATCTGCTTACAGTAGCTGAAAACATTTCCTGCTTTGTTTTATTAAGTAATAGAAGTGATCTCATAAAACTCAAAATTCAAAACCTTAAATCAAAAATATTTTTTCTCACAGTAATCATGGAAACCATATTGATAAATTTTGTTTTAAATGACACTGTTATCATGATACAGTTAAAATTATCAGTATTAAGTATATATGCATGTGGCAACATTCCTTAAACTTCTTGATGCTTCTTCATTTAGTCTTATAATGTAATTCCATGGGTGTAGTAAGAGGGGTGACTGTGTTCTAGGCACCTGAGAGNCATTTCCTTAAGTATCTTTTGGCCATTAGAGATTCTGTTGAGAATCCTTTGTTTAGTTCTGTACCTCATTTTTAGTTGGGTTATTTAGAATTTTAATATCTGTAAAACAACCAAAAAAGAAAGTCTGTAGAACATTCCAAACAGCAGCTGTATTTCAAAATTTTAGGGCTAAAGATAGAAACATGTTATTCAAAGTAAAAGTGGCTTTGCAAAGATGTTTGCCAACATTTTTCAAGTCAGGGTCTGTAGGTGATAGCCACTTCCACTCTGTGTAGCTGCACACAGGACTTCATCTTTAACTCAAAATTTTAGTATATTGTAAATTTCTGTTCCAAATTTCCTCCTTGCTTAGCTACCTCATCTTCCAAAGACATCTCATTATTACTATGGGTTTTTGCCAAGACTAAATTCCTCTGCATCCTGCTTCCATAAACAATATTGAAATAAAATTTGCATTTTTCTATTTGGTAAATGTCAAGTTGGGTGAATTTCTCTGAGAAAATAAGTAGCCATGTCAGAGGTCTTTTTAAAATCATTCATATTTTGTTGTGGCTTTTTCTGTGTCAATCATGTCCGTTTATCTATTCCCCAAATGCGATACCCACAAATGCGAGATTACTCATCTAGTTTTAAAACCCCAATTTATCTATGTCTTGTACATTTACAAATAATCACTACTATGAATACCCAATAATTTTAATTTCAATCAAATTTACAACCTAGAGATACTTTCAGGCTAAACAAATAGCAAAACTGTTTTTAGGTTGCAATGCATTTAAGATCTAACCAAGAGGTTAGTTAGCTCCAAAACTTATATAAACATATATGAATGCATCTATCTGAATGTTTTGCAACTTCCTTTGTGTTAAATCTGTATCATGAGCCAATGGAGGCTGATCAGTGGCTAAAGACTTGAACTAGGACCAGCCATCTGAGTTCAGAATTTGGTGAAAGGAGAGAACTGTTTCCCACAGGTTGCCACTGGCCTGGTCAAGAATATCCCAGTGTGGACAACCACACCCTGACATAGACACACACAATACAGGAATAAAATATAATAATTTTTATTACCTTGTTCATGCTCTTATTAACTTGTAAATTAGAATTTCTAGTTAGTACAAGCCAAATATTTATGATAATGATTTAGAATTGCTTCATTGAATTTGCTTCCTACTGAAACCTAAGAATAACAGTAGTACTTGGATTTTTATTCAGTTCATGAAAACAGTTAATACATTTCAATGAAAACACACAAGTATAAACTAGATAGAATAATAACTATGTTGATACCAGTTAGCATGTAGACTAATATTAATAAATGAATACCACTAATGAAATTCCTTATGATTATAATAATAAGTAAAACAGAAATATGTTGATCATTCTGGAGTGAAGATAAGAACTTAAATTAGAGAATACTAATATTTCAGATTTGTGTCACATAATTTTCTGTTTGGCTTCGTCTTATGTTTAGTTGTCTAAAAATATTGGTGCAATTGCCTGGCATGTACTTATAGTCAAAAGAGACCTGTGTTCCATGAAGCTTTCATAATTTAATTCTGATAACTATAGTTAACTATAAAAGACTAAATACTACCAACTGAGTAAATAATTCAAAATATGTGTTCTTAAGATTGTATAATAGCAAGCAGCTATAGACTTTGTATTATTCTTTGAGCAATTTCTCTAGGAACAAATAGATACACGTACTTTTTTTATATAGAATTGAGGAGCTGAGAGAGCTTTCTAAACCAATTTCCTCAACATAAAATCATTTCTCTTCCACCAGAACCCTAAATCCAAACAAATCAAAACTACTGACGTTCAGGCTTTTAGAAATCATGTATTCATACTGCTCTTCACTCTGCTCTGATTGCTATAAGTCTGGTGAACTTCTAAACTTTTTTCAAAGTTGTCATTTTCATCTAATTTTTCAGATGTATGTGTATGATATCTCTGAGCTATGTAAAGAATTTCAGTGAGTCTTTTAATCTGAAATAAAAGCAATAGCCTCATAAGAAACCTTATATTCATGATATGTTCTAACCTTCTTTCTCTCAGGAATAGTGCATTCTGCTCATACATCCAGCTCTAAACAAAGCTATGATTCAGTTTCACACTTAGAAATATTTCTGGTTAAAACTTTGCTTACTCAGTGGAAAGCAGGCCTCCCACAGCCCTATCGCATTTCCTTTCCTGTACTCTCCCTAATCCCCACCTCCTTCTTTTGTGCATCTTTGTTTCTTCCCCATCATCCTCTTTCTTGTTTTTTACAAACATAATACCCTATTTACCTTGTTGTCTTAAAGTATATTATGAACAATTTTCTTTATGATCAATATTATCTATGATATAATTTAGAGTGCTTGAGCCACAGTCCCCACTGTGGGCATAGTTATTTCATTTAACATTCTCCTACTGTTGAACTGACCTTTGAATTTTGAAAGGTGATGATGTTAAATGTACCTAAATGAATAGAACTTAAAAAAAAGATTCTTTTTCTTTCTTAGTCATTTTTACATTATACTTGAAATTTCTATTTTGGGCATATCTATCTTAGCTTTTATCAAGCATGAACTTTAGAAAAACCTTGAATTTGAAACACTGCTGCATTTCAGTTACGGTATTAAAACTTGTTGCATCACTATTTCATGATTATGCTTTGTGGCTATGCAGACATACTCCTGTACACAAATGAAGCATTTTGATGATTTACCCATTGTGACCTGCTTGTGCATGTGTAAATGGTGAATGACAATCTACAGATTGTTTCCTTTGATAACCTTTCTTGTCATCATTCATCATTTAAATTTATAGAATACACAGTATATGCCCAATCTGACAAAAGACAGGCTACAAAAGATACAGTATGAATGTCTTCAGTTTAGTGAATTAATATAAAAGCCACACTAAAGTAATAATGATGGTAATGAACTAGCATTAATTTTTTTACATATTTCCCAAACTGCTAAGCTAAATTTCAAAACTATGAACATCAAAATGCAGAGGCATCAAAGTCCCTGAAGTCTAAAATTCAAAAAGATGGAAAATAAAACAGACAAACAAACAACAAAATTCTTAATTCTGTAACTCTAAGAAAGCCAAATTCTAAAAATTAATTAAAACATGTTAGTATGATGTCCTTGACCCTCTGGCTTTCACAATCCTTTCTCCTCCTCTACTGCATGAACTCTACCTAGTTTTTGGCTGTGAGTCTGCATCTGTTTCCATCAGTGGCTGGATGATGCCTCTCTAATGACAATTGAGCTAAGCACCAATCTGATCACAGGAGATGGCTAGCTCACTCTACATATCTGCTATTGCTAGGAGTCTAAGCTGGGGTCTTCCTTGTAGATTTCTAGGAGGTTCCCTTGTAATCAGGTTTTACCTGATCCTGAAATGAACCCCCATTTCATTAGTCTCTTTCAGTATGATCCCCCTCATGTTTTCATCCACACATGCCCTCAGTTCACTCATGAAATCTCTTCTATTTACCCTTCCCAGGAAGATCTGGGTATCCCCCATTAACCTTCCTTGTTACCTAGTCTCTCTGGGCTTATGGATTATAGCATAGTTGACCTTTATTTTACAGCTAATATCCATATCCACTTATGATTGAGTACAAACCATGTTGATTTTTCTTGGTCTGGGTTACCTAACTTGGAATGATTTTTTTCTAGTTCTATCCATTTGCCTGCAAACTTTCTGGTGTTCTTGTTTTTCACAGTTGAGTAATATTCCATTGTGTAAAAGTACAGCATTTTCTTTATCCATTCCTCTGTTGAGGAACATCTAGGTTGTTTCTAGATTCTGGCTATTACAAATAAAGCTGCTATGAACATAATTGAACAAGTGTCTTGGAGGTATAAGTTTGAGCATTCTCTAAGTATATGCTCAAGTGCAGTGTGTGGTGATATTTTGTTTGTGCCCTAACTAATAAAGCCTGCATGGAGATAAGTGTGGGGAACTAGCTAAACTTAGAGGCCAGGCAGTGGTGACACATGACTTTTATCCCAGTACTTATGACCTCATGCCTTTTTCCCAGTACTTGGGAGACACATGCCTTTAATTCTAGCACTAGGGAAGAGGAAACAAAGTGAGATGACAAAGGGAGGAATATAAGGCCAGCTGTCAAGAGCTCCCCTCTTTTCTGCTGAGAAGTTGGTGAAGTAAAAGGTGTCTGTGACTTGCTCTTTTTTCTTTCTGGTCTTTCAACATTTATACCGATATTTGACTCTGGGTTTTATTATTAAGACCAATTAGAATTCATAATACATCTGACATCCAATGTGGAGTGGAAATTTCCACTCAAATCCAGAAAAACCTTCAGAAAATATTCTAAACAGACAAAACTAGAGTCAAACTCAACTTCTTGGTAATTGCTTATTGGGGGTGAGGGGGTGATAGCAGCAAGTAGAGGCAGTGCTCCTTTACGACTTGGCTCCCTGACTCAGCATTAGTGGCAAAAACAGGTGACTCTTTTAAGAGGTCCTGCTAACAAACATGTAAATGGTGTTTATGAGCAGTGGATGGCATGCTACTCGGTGGCAGCATGGACCTAGAAACTTCCCAGAGCTGAGGCAGTTTTTGTGGCTCCCAGAGCTGGTCGTCAACATACCTCCACCAAAAGACTAATTTCTTTCAGGGAACTAGAGACCAAAGCCACCGCCTTAGTCCTAGCCATGCCGCTTAACAGTTAAAAGACTCATGTGTTCAGAAAAAGACAGAGGTAAGCAATAAAGACAGATATAGACAAAACTAAAAACCTCCAAATGGTTCGTTTAAATATATACATAGACTTGGAAAATAGAGAAGGTATAGACAGTCATAAAAAGAAATACATAGTTTTAAAATATTAAAGTCCTTTAAAAGGGGGTAAAGTAGTATAAAAAAGCCTTGTAAATATGGAAAATACACAGAGTCTGGATATTGTTTGTTATTGTGTTGTCTTTGAATTGTTTGCCAGCTAAGAGAGATTCGATTACAAATGTTGTTGGACTAA
>JAQHUG010000030.1:11642430-11652643 GCA_028555095.1 Dicrostonyx torquatus
TAGCTCCCATAAGTTATATTAACCCATTGTCAGCCACATAACCAGTACCTTCTCTCAGCTGGGCTGCTACATATTGCCTTGTTGGAGATCTGCGCAGGAAAGCCAGGGAAGCTTCCTGCTTCCCAATTTCTCCTGTTCTCCTTGCTCCACCTCTACTTCCTGTCTGGTTTTCCCGCCTATACTTCCTGCCTGGCCAGTCAGTGTTTATTTAAAACATGATTGACAGAATTGTCCCGCACCAATCAGCCATGGAGACATGCTACCCTTGCTCCACACCTTCTCCAGTATGAGCTGTCACTTGTGTGTTTGATCATAGCCATTCTGGCAGGTGTAAGATGGAATCTCAAAAGAAAACTCACAGAATCAACTAACCTGGGCTCCTAAGGGCTCATGGAGACTGAACTGACGACCAGGGAGCCAGCATGGTACTGACCTAGGCCCTCTCCATATATGTCACAGTTGTGGAGTTGTACCAGTTGTTACAGTTGGTCCTCTTGTGAGACTCCTAACAGTGGGAACAGGGGCTGTCTCCAACACTTTTACAGGCTTTCCCTATGCCTCATGCTGGGTCACCTTGCTCAGGCATAATGCATGAGGAGATGTTACTGCAACTTGATATGCCATGTTTTGTTGATACTCATGGGAGACATGCCCTTTCCTAAACATAAATGGAGGAGGAATGGATGGGGGCTAGGAACAGAAGGGGAATGGGAGGAGGAACTGGGAGGAAAAGAGAAAGAGCAAACTGTGGCCAGGATGTAAAATAAATAAATATATTTTAAAAAGAAAAATTCTATTCATCTTACTTTCCAGAAATAAAATTGTCTTCAAATCCTAGCACTTCAAATCATGTTCTCTGCAAGCTGCTGATTTTTAAAAAATGCATGATTTTTAAGAGGATGATCATTCCAATACCACAGGACAAACCCATAGAAAACTTCCCATGCCATTCTGAAGAATGAAATAGACAAGAGGCAACATCATGGTATTTTTGCCAAGCATAAACACACCAGTACACAAGTAAAAGCTACATAGCTGTCAGTTCTGTGCAAATTGACTTCCTATTTCATAAAGAAGTATACAAGTGTGCAATACTTTGTATATTATTCCTGACTTCAACCACCTGAAACATGATGACTAGCCCATGTTTTTTGATAAAACTGATCAAAAATGTAATGGGTCTTTACCCTATATAAAGCCTACAAGCTTAGAGTTCTGATACCTGGGGTAGCAGGAGATAAGGGTACATCCCAGCTCTTAGACAAATTCAAATTTGTCTCTTAGATATTATATCTGAGACTTGCTCAACATGACAAAACTCTTTAGCACAAATGGAAGCACCTCCCTTTGCCCCGAAGTTTGACCTTCTGTTTTACATAGCCTTCTCCCTCAATGGAAAACATTGCTTATGGTTCAGCATTTCAACACTGAAGATTTTAATTTTTCAGAACTGTGACTTGGGGGACTTAGAATCTTAAGAATTCTCACTATTTGGGGCTTCAAGGATCTAGATGATGGTATTTATTAGCCTACCTATGTATTTGGTTAAGAACTAATAATGCACAGACCACTGATAGTATAATAGAAACCATACTCTATACAGCTCATGTTGGAAACTGATTCAGAAACCCACAGACAAATAATAGTCAGAACCCAGTGAGTCCTGTAGAAGAAGGGAAAGAAGGATTGTGGCAGCCAGAAGGGTCAAGGACACCATAAAAAAAACCCACAGAATCAGCAAGCATGAACTCAAAGTGGCTCACTGATACTGAACCAACCTTAAGGGAGCCTGCATGGGTCTAACCTAAGCCCTCTGCATATATGCTAAACCTGTGTAGCTTGGTGTATTGTGGGACTCCTAACAGAAAGAAGAGGTTCTGTTTCTGATGCCTTTTCCCGCTTTTGGAACCCTTTTCCTTCAACTGGTTACCTCTTCCAACCCCAATTTGGGGGGGAGGGTGTCTAGTCTTAATGCAACTTAATATGCCCTATTTGGTTGATATCTCTGGTAGGCTTGCTCTTTTCTGAAGGGAAACAGAGAAGGAGTGGATAAGGAGGGGTGGAGAAGATGAATTGGTAGGAAACAAAGTGGGAAAACTGTAGTCACAATGTAATATAAACACATTTTACTAGCAACTTTTTTCATTACTGTGATAAAATAACTGATAAAATAGTTGAGGGAGGAAGTACTTACTTTGGATCATTGTTTTAGGATCTTTTCAAGTCCTTCCATGAGGAAAAGGAAGACACTGGCAGGACCATGGGGCTGTTGTTGAACGTATATATTCTGCCTTATTGTAATCAATTTAACAACTTCGCTTTACTCTGGCTTATATTTTGATTGTTTTATTTCATTAACATTTTTATCTTGGCCATATTTCTGTCTCTTAGAGGCATATACTTATACTAGGTGCCAGTGTAGTTTATTTTTTGACCCATTTAGGTGGGTCAGTCACAGCCCTCTCTCTGCCTTTTCCTTTGGAAATGATGATGTCTGGCTTCCAGAGTATGATAGTAAGTCTGAAGATGGCATATCCTACTTCATTTTTCACATTTGCATGCATGCATATACTGAATCATTCTTAGTTTTAGGCACTTCATTATGATAATGAAGAATGAATCATTAATTTTCCCATTGTGATGCATGTAATTTTTTCTATGCTCCTCCCCTGACAAGATATGGCTGCTGATTTAAGTTTTAACAGAACAGTAAAACTATGGTAAAGATTCCTGCTGTAAGAGAATCAAAAACCAGAATGCCTGTTTGGCTTTAACTTCTGGTTCAAGGTAATCACAACATTGAGCTTACATGAACTATTGTGGCTTGAAGGCTTGAAAGGTTTTAAGAACTCTGGGGATAATGTTTTAAGAATTTTGCCACCAATACAAGTGAATCAATAGATTTCCAAGATTCTGTTACTTGATCAATAAAATTCCATTGCCCCTTAACTGGCAGCAAATAGATTCCCAAAAATGTGTGATGGGAAGGAGTCTTCTTGTGTTCAATCTACAGTGATGCTCCTAACCCAGAAAAAGAAAAAAACAGTTCCTTCAGCTGAAATATATAATTATTAGCTCTCTAGTTAGCTATTAGCTACCAGTAGGATTAGAGGACCTTAGGCTTGAAACCTTCCCTCATAATCACCAGCTTATAAGACCAAAGATTTTCAACAGAAAAACTTAATTAATGATCAGAATAATGAATCAGAGTCCCACCTCTGGCCTAGAAAGGTGATATGACATCTCAGAATGTCCATAAAGAAGTTAGCTTGTAACTGTCAAACCTGATTACTATATCCCTGAACTGTCTAACAATAGGGTTTTTCATAAGAAATAAAGTCACTCTGCTACTCTTCCTATGACAATCAAACCAAATAAGCCTTTCAATCACCTGAAAATGTGCCTCAGGAAAATCTATCTTTTCTAAAGTCTTTTAGAACAACGTAAAATCAAACTAAAATGTAGATCCACAAGTTGGCCGCTGAGCACTACTTTCACCCCTTAAGAGTATGCCAGCATCTACTCTGTAATAAATTGTATCTCCTACAATCTGGGCATCTTGCTCAATTCTTTCCTTTTTCTGTGTTGTTGCTATTCTTATTGTTGGTTGTGGTGGTGGTGTGTGTATGTGAGTATAAGTGTATGGATGTTCATGTGAGTGACTGTAGGTACAGGAGTGTCACAACCTGGGTGAGAAGGTCAAAGAACACCCTCAGGTGTCATTCCTTCTCATTTCTGTTTGAAACAAGGTCTTTTTTGATGATTTCACTACATACAACCACCAAATTGACTCAAATGCTTCTGGGGATTCCCATGTCTCCATTTCACGGTAAAAGTAATGGGAGCTACAGATGTGGCCAGTCTGCTTAGCTCTATGAGATTTCAGGCGTTCTAGACCCAGATCATCATGCTAGTACAGATAGAGATATACCTACTAAACCATTGTCTGGCCCCTCAATTATTTTGATGGAATGGTAAGGACTAAGGAGCAAGAGCCCAGTGACATAATCCTCATTAAAAAGACTTGCAGTGAACATTCCTGCCAAAGGAAAAAAATGTTATTTTTTTTCCCTTTCCCTCTCTGTCGTCAATATCCCTCAGAACAATCCTGGCAGAGCCATATCTGATGGGAATGGCAAAACTCACAAAGTCAACACAGCTGTTTGACAAAGATCCAGCAAAGCTGAGCCTATAATGGCAACCATGGCACCTCTGGTTTTCATTTTCACCTGTTGCATCCTTGGGGGACTTTTAATATTTTTACAATTTGGGGATATTGAGTTGATGGAAATTTTATTATGAATCATTTATGCCTTCTCCCAGGAATGCTGCTTCTAAGCTTNGGAATAACTACACGAAAATTGTATTAATTAAATTTCTGCCTGGCCCATTATCTATAGCCTCTATTGCCTAATTCTCACATCTTATTTCAACCCATTATAAAAGTCTGTATGTCACCACGAGGTGATGACTTATCGGAAGATTCTAACCTGCATCCATCTTGGGCCGGAGGATCATGGTATCTGCTACACTTCCTTTCTTCCCCAAATTCTGTTCTGTCTACTCTGCCCACATAAGGGCTGTGTCCTATCCTTACAGGCCAGGCAGAGTCTTTATTTAACCAATGAAAGCACAGAAATACAGAAGAACCCTCCTACACCACATGGGTATGGCAAAGTGTATCAGAGACAAGGTCAGGTGTCAGTAACTACAGAACAGAAGCAGAAGCTTCACATTCATGACTGTTTTTCCACCTATATTGTGTGTGTTCATGGGATAGACAATTTACTCATAAACTCACAGAACTGTAGTTATCTACACAAAACCCAGACAAGATTGAGCCCATCGACATTTCATTATGCACTAGGGAGGAACCCACAAACCTGTACCTTTTCCTGAGAGGCATTTGACAGGTCATTGTTGCTGGGAAAGGAGCTATGACTTTCCACAATTGTGTCTCCACAGGTAAGTAACCCTTGCTATAGTAACTATCCTGTAACCAGTGCGAGGGCAAGTACATTTTTGTTAACCTCAGTGTCATCACTCCTCCCCCCTAAAAAAGAAGATAAGAAATGAAGACTGGTTAAGAAGATTTTCAACAAAAGAGAGAAAGAAATAAGGATGGAGAGCTGGAGATGAAAGTGATAAAGTGTAATATATAAGTGTTGAAAACTGTTTTTTAATTTATTAGATATTTTAACACATACCAATCCAAGTTCCCACTCCCTCCCCTACTCCCATTCCCTCCACACCCCCTTTTCACTCCACCCCATCTAATGCTCAGAGAGGGTAATGCACATTGCTTTGTGGAAGGTTCAAAGCTCTCTCTAGGCTGAGCAAGGTATACATCCAAAGAGAATAGCCTCCCAAAAAGCCAGTGCCACTGGTAAATCCTGGTGCCACTGCCAGTGGCCCCTCAGTCTGCCTCACCCATGCAACTGTCAACCACATTCAGAGGGACTAGTTTGGTTTTATGCTTGTTCCTTCCCAGTCCAGATGGAGTTTGTGAGCTACTATTAGCTCCACTAAACTATTTTAGTAGGTGAACCCATCATGGTCTTAACCTCTTTGCTCATATTCTCATTCCTTCCACTCTTCTTCTGGACAATGGAAGCTCAGTCCAGTGCTCCGATGAGGGTCACAGTCTGTGTTTCTCAGTTGCTGGATGAAGGTTCTACAGTGATATTTAACATAATCATCAGTCTGACAACTGGGCAAGTCAAGATCAAGCCCCCTCTTATTTCTTAACATCTTTGGTGGGGTCATCCTTGTGAATTCCTGAAAATTTCTCTAGAGCCAGGTTTCTGCTAACCCTATGATAGCTCCCTCAATCAAGCTATCTCTTTCCTTGCTCTCATCTCTGTCCTTCCTCCACCCCAACTATACCATTCCCTCAAGTTCTCTTTGCTTCTCCCCTTTTGTCCTCCTCTTCCCTTTCTGCTCCCCCTTCTCCCCCCACCTCCATGCTCCTAATATTTTTTCAGGAGATCTTGCTTGTTTCCAATTTCCAGGTGGCTCAATATATGTTTTTCTTTGGGTTCACCTTATACTTAGCTTCTCTAGAATCATGAACTATAGGCTCAATGCCCTTTGTTTATAGCTAGTATCCACAAATGAGTGAGTACAACCCATATTCATATTTTTGCCTCTGGGTTACCTTACTCAAGACAGTGTTTTCTAATTCCATTCATTTGCATGCAAAATTCAAGATATCATTTTTTAACCACTGAATAGTACTCTATTGTGTAAATGTTCCACATTTACTTTATTCATTCTTTGGTTGAGGGGCATCTATGTTGTCTCCAGATTCTGGCTGTACAAATAATGTGGCTATTAACATAATTGAACAAATGCTTTTCTAGTATGATTGAGCATCTTTTGTGTATATGCCCAAGAGTAGTTTTGCTGAATCCTGAGGTAGGTTGATTCCCAACTTTCTGAGAAACCACCATACTGATTTCCAAAGTGGTTGTATAAATTCCCATTCCCACCAGCAATGGACGAGTGTTCCCCTTACTCCACATCCTCTCCAGCATAAGCTATCATTAGTGTTTTTGATCTTACTTGGCCTTTTTGACAGGTGTCAGATCTCAGAGTTGTTTTGATTTGCATTTACCTGATAGCTAAGATGTTAAACATTTCCTTAAGTATCTTTTGGCCATTAGAGATTCTGTTGAGAATCCTTTGTTTAGTTCTGTACCTCATTTTTAGTTGGGTTATTTAGAATTTTAATATCTGTAAAACAACCAAAAAAGAAAGTCTGTAGAACATTCCAAACAGCAGCTGTATTTCAAAATTTTAGGGCTAAAGATAGAAACATGTTATTCAAAGTAAAAGTGGCTTTGCAAAGATGTTTGCCAACATTTTTCAAGTCAGGGTCTGTAGGTGATAGCCACTTCCACTCTGTGTAGCTGCACACAGGACTTCATCTTTAACTCAAAATTTTAGTATATTGTAAATTTCTGTTCCAAATTTCCTCCTTGCTTAGCTACCTCATCTTCCAAAGACATCTCATTATTACTATGGGTTTTTGCCAAGACTAAATTCCTCTGCATCCTGCTTCCATAAACAATATTGAAATAAAATTTGCATTTTTCTATTTGGTAAATGTCAAGTTGGGTGAATTTCTCTGAGAAAATAAGTAGCCATGTCAGAGGTCTTTTTAAAATCATTCATATTTTGTTGTGGCTTTTTCTGTGTCAATCATGTCCGTTTATCTATTCCCCAAATGCGATACCCACAAATGCGAGATTACTCATCTAGTTTTAAAACCCCAATTTATCTATGTCTTGTACATTTACAAATAATCACTACTATGAATACCCAATAATTTTAATTTCAATCAAATTTACAACCTAGAGATACTTTCAGGCTAAACAAATAGCAAAACTGTTTTTAGGTTGCAATGCATTTAAGATCTAACCAAGAGGTTAGTTAGCTCCAAAACTTATATAAACATATATGAATGCATCTATCTGAATGTTTTGCAACTTCCTTTGTGTTAAATCTGTATCATGAGCCAATGGAGGCTGATCAGTGGCTAAAGACTTGAACTAGGACCAGCCATCTGAGTTCAGAATTTGGTGAAAGGAGAGAACTGTTTCCCACAGGTTGCCACTGGCCTGGTCAAGAATATCCCAGTGTGGACAACCACACCCTGACATAGACACACACAATACAGGAATAAAATATAATAATTTTTATTACCTTGTTCATGCTCTTATTAACTTGTAAATTAGAATTTCTAGTTAGTACAAGCCAAATATTTATGATAATGATTTAGAATTGCTTCATTGAATTTGCTTCCTACTGAAACCTAAGAATAACAGTAGTACTTGGATTTTTATTCAGTTCATGAAAACAGTTAATACATTTCAATGAAAACACACAAGTATAAACTAGATAGAATAATAACTATGTTGATACCAGTTAGCATGTAGACTAATATTAATAAATGAATACCACTAATGAAATTCCTTATGATTATAATAATAAGTAAAACAGAAATATGTTGATCATTCTGGAGTGAAGATAAGAACTTAAATTAGAGAATACTAATATTTCAGATTTGTGTCACATAATTTTCTGTTTGGCTTCGTCTTATGTTTAGTTGTCTAAAAATATTGGTGCAATTGCCTGGCATGTACTTATAGTCAAAAGAGACCTGTGTTCCATGAAGCTTTCATAATTTAATTCTGATAACTATAGTTAACTATAAAAGACTAAATACTACCAACTGAGTAAATAATTCAAAATATGTGTTCTTAAGATTGTATAATAGCAAGCAGCTATAGACTTTGTATTATTCTTTGAGCAATTTCTCTAGGAACAAATAGATACACGTACTTTTTTTATATAGAATTGAGGAGCTGAGAGAGCTTTCTAAACCAATTTCCTCAACATAAAATCATTTCTCTTCCACCAGAACCCTAAATCCAAACAAATCAAAACTACTGACGTTCAGGCTTTTAGAAATCATGTATTCATACTGCTCTTCACTCTGCTCTGATTGCTATAAGTCTGGTGAACTTCTAAACTTTTTTCAAAGTTGTCATTTTCATCTAATTTTTCAGATGTATGTGTATGATATCTCTGAGCTATGTAAAGAATTTCAGTGAGTCTTTTAATCTGAAATAAAAGCAATAGCCTCATAAGAAACCTTATATTCATGATATGTTCTAACCTTCTTTCTCTCAGGAATAGTGCATTCTGCTCATACATCCAGCTCTAAACAAAGCTATGATTCAGTTTCACACTTAGAAATATTTCTGGTTAAAACTTTGCTTACTCAGTGGAAAGCAGGCCTCCCACAGCCCTATCGCATTTCCTTTCCTGTACTCTCCCTAATCCCCACCTCCTTCTTTTGTGCATCTTTGTTTCTTCCCCATCATCCTCTTTCTTGTTTTTTACAAACATAATACCCTATTTACCTTGTTGTCTTAAAGTATATTATGAACAATTTTCTTTATGATCAATATTATCTATGATATAATTTAGAGTGCTTGAGCCACAGTCCCCACTGTGGGCATAGTTATTTCATTTAACATTCTCCTACTGTTGAACTGACCTTTGAATTTTGAAAGGTGATGATGTTAAATGTACCTAAATGAATAGAACTTAAAAAAAAGATTCTTTTTCTTTCTTAGTCATTTTTACATTATACTTGAAATTTCTATTTTGGGCATATCTATCTTAGCTTTTATCAAGCATGAACTTTAGAAAAACCTTGAATTTGAAACACTGCTGCATTTCAGTTACGGTATTAAAACTTGTTGCATCACTATTTCATGATTATGCTTTGTGGCTATGCAGACATACTCCTGTACACAAATGAAGCATTTTGATGATTTACCCATTGTGACCTGCTTGTGCATGTGTAAATGGTGAATGACAATCTACAGATTGTTTCCTTTGATAACCTTTCTTGTCATCATTCATCATTTAAATTTATAGAATACACAGTATATGCCCAATCTGACAAAAGACAGGCTACAAAAGATACAGTATGAATGTCTTCAGTTTAGTGAATTAATATAAAAGCCACACTAAAGTAATAATGATGGTAATGAACTAGCATTAATTTTTTTACATATTTCCCAAACTGCTAAGCTAAATTTCAAAACTATGAACATCAAAATGCAGAGGCATCAAAGTCCCTGAAGTCTAAAATTCAAAAAGATGGAAAATAAAACAGACAAACAAACAACAAAATTCTTAATTCTGTAACTCTAAGAAAGCCAAATTCTAAAAATTAATTAAAACATGTTAGTATGATGTCCTTGACCCTCTGGCTTTCACAATCCTTTCTCCTCCTCTACTGCATGAACTCTACCTAGTTTTTGGCTGTGAGTCTGCATCTGTTTCCATCAGTGGCTGGATGATGCCTCTCTAATGACAATTGAGCTAAGCACCAATCTGATCACAGGAGATGGCTAGCTCACTCTACATATCTGCTATTGCTAGGAGTCTAAGCTGGGGTCTTCCTTGTAGATTTCTAGGAGGTTCCCTTGTAATCAGGTTTTACCTGATCCTGAAATGAACCCCCATTTCATTAGTCTCTTTCAGTATGATCCCCCTCATGTTTTCATCCACACATGCCCTCAGTTCACTCATGAAATCTCTTCTATTTACCCTTCCCAGGAAGATCTGGGTATCCCCCATTAACCTTCCTTGTTACCTAGTCTCTCTGGGCTTATGGATTATAGCATAGTTG
>JAQHUG010000030.1:11657511-11697129 GCA_028555095.1 Dicrostonyx torquatus
CTGCCTTGTAAAAAAAACTAGGTACACAATATCAGAGACAAAGACTCTAAAGTGGGTTGAAGAGATACCTCAGAGGATAACAGTGCTTGCTCCGCAAGTATGAGAACCTAAATTTGAATCCCTAGAATCTACATGAACAACTTGGCATGTTGTCTGTAATGCCAGCACTGGAAGGTAAAGAAAAGCAGGTCCCAAAATCTTGTTGGTCAACTAGTATAGTCAAAAAAGTGAGTTCCCAGGTCAATGAGAGACCTTGTGTCAAAGCAATAAGCAGAGAGGATAATAAAAAAATATTAATTTATAAATCCAATTTTAAATAATAATGATAATATAAGGAAAGACACTAAGTACCTTCCTGTAACTGTACAAGCTCATGCAAGGGTGCAGTCACTCACATATTCATGTGCATATAGCACACACATAATCTCTAAGCGATAAAGACTTTTTTTCAATTGATTGCTTCCTTAGAACTGTTCATTAATACAGAAATCAATGCAAGACTGCATTGATATAATCACAAAAACACAGCAATTTATATATAAAAATAATCAAATGTGTGTGTGTGTGTGTTTGTGTGTGTATAACATGAACACAGTATTAAACAACAGATATTAATTCATATTGGAGCCTTCTGGAGCTGAACCAGCTGAAACTCTTCAAAGACTGTCACATCATGGTCAATTTCCAGAAACAGATTAATCTGTAGCAATTCAGCACTCACACTTCTCATAGCCTTGAGGATAATCCTAGCAATGTGATGCACTATCATAATACACAGCCTCATAAGTTGGTACAGAAAAGCATGCATTTCATGCTACATTTGATAAATTAAGGACGACTGACATTCACGTTTGGAAACCCAATGCTGTTCCATTTCGAACAAATCTAGTTGTCAGGGACTGACTGGCATGTGAACTGAAGTTGCACAGGGTGGGGGTGAGGAACTCCCCCAATGAAAAGAAGCAAATCTTAAAATCAGATCTAGAAATCCAGAAAATACCCTTGTATCTATTATCAGCTATCTAAACTTCACATCAGGATAGTGAAATACCTTGGATGTTTGGTTTTATCTTAATCAAGTTAACATATTGGAATCATCCTGCCAGGTGTGGGGATATCCTAAAAAGATACTCATGTCCCACTGTTTGGCTAAGAGCCTAAATAAGCAAGACACCCCAAGGAATTGGACCTTCTGGGAATTCCATGCTGGGAAAAAGAAAAGGCAAATGAGTTATGTCACCCTGAAAGGGAACTTGTCTCTCAGAAAGAATGTCATATCTTGCTGACAAAATATGGATCTCCATGCAGAAAGGACTGCATGTCTGGACTGAAGCTGCTCAGCTCATACACACCTCTGGCCCATTACTTAAATATAAACCTCATGCCAGGAACCCCAAAGATGGATTTCGGGTAGGTTTGGAGGTTCACTGCATCTCTTTGTTCCTTTTTCCAATGTGAGCACTTTGGTTAAATCTCCATTTTCTGCTTGTCACTATTACTTGGTTGTTTAATTGGCATATTTAAGGTTGGGTGCACAAGGTTGACTTGTTAGGACTGTCAGGGCGCAGGCTCTGATCCTATTAACTTTGGAACTGATGTAGTTTACATTTTCCCACTGAATAGAATCTGCCGTTAAATTACAAAGTCGTGCATTAGCAATGTTCTTTCCCAGTCCTAAATAATTGACTAACACATTTGACAATCTCATGTACTACTTTTATGCTCTAAAACATGAACATTCACTTCTTAACATTTTTACTTTTGTTAAAATAGTTGAGAGTTTTTACACATTTCTGTAGTAGAAAAAGAACATATAATGTGCCGGGCGGTGGTGGCGCACGCCTTTAATCCCAGCACTCGGGAGGCAGAGGCAGGCGGAACTTTGTGAGTTCGAGACCAGCCTGGTCTACAAGAGCTAGTTCCAGTGCAGGCTCCAAAGCCACAGAGAAACCCTGTCTCGAAAAACCAATATATATATATATATATATATTGCTCAAAATTTCATACATCTTCATACTTTTGATGTTCTCATCAAATCCAGCCCTCATTTCCCTCCCTGACTTTCACCACTTTTCTCTCCAAGATTCATGTGCTTCTCAAAAAGAATGGCAACTTTGTTTTCCCGTGATGACAATAAAGGTAAGAGCACATTTCATACCTGATGAGCTTCTCGGTCTCCCACAGTGTCCCCATGCTTTGCTCTCTCCCTCTCCTGCTCATCTGTCCTGCCCGCTACAAGCACTTTTGCTTTAAGCCAAGCATGATCCTGCGGTGGAAATTAAAAGGCTTTGTGAGCTCTACTGAAGATTCTGTGTTTATACAAAAAGACATGAAAATGTCAAGCCCTTGAGGGCATGTGAATTAAGAAAAGCAATTTAATGGGAGAAGTTTCCTTGAATTATATGAAGTCTTTTTATGGAAAGTGCTAAGTGGAAATCTGTTATTGTTTGTTAAGTGTATTTGCATAAATCTGCCTTATACAGACAGCAAGTTATTCTGAGAAGATAAATATAGTACTTAAGTCATAAAACTCTTGCCTTATATTAAATAACTATTTTGTGGGACAGTAGTTTATACTACAGAAGCTTTTTTTGTGTGTGTCTATGTGTGTGTATACATGCATGCGTGTGTGTGCATGCATGCGTGTGTGTGCATGCATGCGTGTGTGTGTGCGTGTGTGTGTGCATGCTTGTGGCAATGAGTATAGTTGCCAGTGGGAGTCAGAAGAGTGCACTGGATCTCTGGGAACTTGAGTTACAGGTGACTGTGAACAGCCTGACATTGTTGCAGGGAACCAGACTTTTAAAATGGCAACAAGTACTTATAACTGCTGAGGTATATTCCCATCTTCTACTCCTGCATCTTAAGGCAGAGAGCTGTGTGGTTTGTGTATAAAAATACATCAAAAGTTCACTTTGCCCTTCTAATTAAAAAAAATAAGACAAAAGCATGGTTACTACATTTAAAACATAACTATAATAAATTATTAATTTCTTATTGTTGTGTGTATAATGTATGAGATATTACACTAGGGTGCTTAGAAAGGCCATGATCAATATTAAGCATCTTCTACCGACAACTCATTTTGTGAGACAAGATATTACTGAACCTACAGCTCACTGATTGGCTAGACTGACTTGTTGACAGAGGATGCTGTCCTTCCTGGTCCCACAGTTGTTTAGTCACAAAGAAACACACAGAGGCCTATGTTAATTATAGACTGGTGGCCTACTAGCTCAGGTTTCTTGTTAGGTAATTCTTACATCTTAAATTAACCCATAATTCTTGTCTCTGTTAGCCACGTGACTTGGTATCTGTTATCAGTGAGGTGTTCTCATCCTGCATCCTCTGCATCTGGGTGACCACTACAGATTCAGCCTTTCCTCTTTCCAGAATTATCCCATTCTGATCACCGTACCTACACTTCCTGCCCGGCTACTGGTCAACCAATGTTTTATTAAACCAACACAAGTGGCAAATCTTCACAAGGTAAACCACCATTGTCCCACAACACTGACTGGTCAGCAAGTCCCGGAGATATCGCTGTCTCAGGCTCCTAGCCCTGAGATCACAGGTGTGTGATGCCAGCATTTAACTTTTTCCAGGCTGCTGGAGACCCACCCTTAGATCCTCCTGCTGTGCAGCAGGCATTTTTATCTACTGGGTCATCTCTTCATCCCAACTAGCATAAGACCTTTAGAAGTTTAATTTAAAGCTAGTTCATAATATCAGAAATTTTTACACAATTTTATTCTTACAATAGATCTAGAAAAAATGGGGAAGGGACATATTTATTCTAATACTTACATATACTAAGTGCATATATATGCAGATGTAACAAACACATATTTTCTACCACTCTTTAAACATAAATGACCAAATATATATATATTGCTAGCAGCCCACATTTCTGTTAGTTTAAAAAACAAGAAAATGGCCTTTAGTTAGTTGCTTTAAAGATGAATACTGAATTTTTCCTCTAACTAATTTCGTCCTGTTTGCAAGCAATTAATTAATTATTATAATATTAAGAATATAATTATTAATTATATTCTTTTTGTCCTCATACAGTTAAAAGACAGCATAAGTTCATGCTATACATCCAATGCTGCCAGGAGTCTTAGCTGGGATCATCCTGTAGACTACTGAAAGTTTCCCTTTCGTCAGGCTTCTAGCCGATTCTGTGATGTCCCCAATTCCAGTCCTCTCTATCATCACTGTCCCCCTCTATTCATTCCTCAACTATATCCCTCAAGTTCCCATGCCCACTTGCCCCCAGTGCAACAAAAGATCTTTATTTTCCCTTCCCTTGGTGATCCATGTGTCCCTCTTAAGGTCCAATTTTTCCTAGCCTCTCTGAGTCTGTGGATTGTAGGATGATTATCCTTTACTTTACAGTTACTATAAACTTATTAATAAGTATATACCATGTTTATCTTTCTTGGTTTGGGTTAGCTCACTCAGAATGATATTTTTTCAAGGTGCATATATTTGCTAATTTCCTAATGTCATTTTTAATAGCTTTGTAATACTCCATTGTGTAAATGTACCACATTTTCTTTGTCATTTCTTTAGTTGAGGTGCATCTATGTTGTTTTCAGATTCTAGCTATTACAAAAAAAAAAAGAAATGAAAAGAAAAAAATATGCTATGACCATAGTTGAGCAAGTGTCCTTGTAACATGATTGAGTATCCTTTGGGTATACATGCCCAAGAGTGGTATTGCTAGATTTTGAGCTAGATTGATCCCCAGTTTTCTATGAAACTGTCATATTGATTTCCAAAGTGATTGTACAAGTTTATACTTCCATTAGCAGTAGAGGAATAAGTATTCCCCTTGCTCCAAATCCTCCCCAGAATGACCTATCATTTTTTTTTAATTTTAGCAATTCTGACAGATGAAAGATAGAATCTCAGAGTAATTATAATTTGCATTTCCCTGATGGCTAAGGATGATGAGCATTTAAGTCTTTCTCTGCCATTTGAGATTCTTCTGTTGAGAATTCTCTGCTTAGTTCAGTACTCCAATTTTTAATTGGATCACTTGGTATTTTGATGTGTAGTATCTTGGGTTCTTTATATATTTTAGAGATCGGCTCTCTCTCAGATATGGGGTTAGTAAAGATACTTTTTTCCATTCTGTAGGCTGGTAGTTGTCCTATTGGTGATGCTCTTGGTCTTACAGAAGTGTTTGTTTCTGTTTCAAGAGGTTCCATTTACTGGTTGTTGATCTTAGTGTCCATGCTATTAGTATTCTCTATTCAAGAAGTTTTCTCCTGTGCCAATGCATTCAAGGCTGTTCACCACTTTCTTTTCTACAGCTTCAGTGTAACTGGATTTATGCTGAGGTCATTGATCCACTTGAATATGAGTTTTGTTTAGGGTGACAGATATGGATCAATTGGCATTTTTCTAACATGTTGACATCATTATACCAGCACCATTTGTTGTAGATGCTTTCTTTTCTCCATTGTATAGCTTTAGCTTCTTTGTCAAAAATCAGGTTGTGGGTTTATGTCTAGGTCTTTAATTCAATCCCATTGATCCACCTGTTGGTTTTTATGACAATACCATTTTATTTTTTATTACTATAGCTCTGTAACAGAGTTTGATATTAAGAATAGTGATAATTCCTGCAGTTCTTTTATTGTACAGGATAGTTTTAGCTATCTTGGATTTTTTTATTTTTCTGTATGAAGTTTAATATGATTCTTTCAAGGTCCATAAAGAATTGTGTTGAAATTTTGACTGGAATTGCACTGAATCTGTAGATCGTATAGATGGAAGTTTTTGTACCACCTACTTCTCACAGCCATTTATTCCCAAAGAAACACACAGAGGCTTATATTAAATATAAACTGTTTGCATCCCCCAAGAAAAAAATAGGCTGGGTGGTGGTGGCCTTTAATCTCAGAACTTGGGAGGCAGAGGCAGTCTGATCTGTGTGAGTTTGAGGCAAGCATTGTCTACAAAGTGAGTTCCAGTACAGGCTCCAAAGCTACACAAAGAAATCATGTCTCAAAAAACCCCAATAAATAAATAAATAAATACATACATAAAATAAAACTGAACTGTTTGGTCTCCTATTTCAGGCTTATTATTAATTAGCTCTTACAACTTAGGTTAACCCAAAATTCTTATCTATGTTTGGTCACATTGCTTGGTATCTTTTCTTAGTATGGCATTTTCATCTTTTTTCCTCTGCATCTGGCTGATAACTGCATCTCTACCTTTTCTCTTTCCAGAATTCTCCTAGTCTGGTCACCCTGCCTATACTTCCTGCCTGTCTACTGGTCA
This sequence comes from Dicrostonyx torquatus, assembly GCA_028555095.1. NCBI lineage: Eukaryota > Metazoa > Chordata > Mammalia > Rodentia > Cricetidae > Dicrostonyx > Dicrostonyx torquatus. The sequence goes on from JAQHUG010000030.1 coordinate 11,663,809, forward strand.
ATCAACATGCTTGCCTCAAACTCACACAGATCAGACTGCCTCTGCCTCCCAAGTTCTGAGATTAAAGGCCACCACCACCCAGCCGATTTTTTTCTTGGGGGTGCAAACAGTACATTAAGCCAGTACAAGTGACAAATCTTTACAGTGTACAAGAACATTTTCCCATAGCATTTTTACAGTTAATCCTACCATAGATCCATGAGCATAGGAAGTCTTTCTGTTTTTTGGTATCTTCTCCAATTTCTTTCTTCAAAGATTTGATGCTCTTGTCATACAGGTCTTTCAGTTGCTTGGCTAGAGTTATCTCCAATATATTTTATATCATTTGTGGCTATTGCGAAGGGTGCTCTTTCCCTGATTGGTGACTACCCCAGTTGTCATCAGAGGGCCTTCATCCAGTGACCCATGGAGGTAGATACAGAGACCCAAGCCAAACATAGAACCATGCTTAGGGAGTCATTCTGAGGAGAAGCAGGAAGGTCAGGAACAATGTACGAAAATTCATATAAATAGTTTGCCAAGCTCAAGGAAACTCAAAAAGTCTGAACCAACAACCAGGGAGTCTGCATGGACTCAACCTAAGTCTTTTGCATATGCATATATTATAGTTGTATAGCTTGGTCTATATGTGTGACTTCTGATAATGGGAGCAGAGACTGTCCCTGATTCTTTGGCTGGCACTTGGGAACCTATTGCTCATGTTAGATTGCTTTGTCCAGCCTGAATACAGGGGGAGATTCTTGATCTTATGGCAGTTTGATAGACCATGTTCTTCTGAAGGCCATGGGGGCCTATTTCTTTCTGAGCGATTACAAAGGAGCAGTGGATTAAGGGGGCAAAAAGGAGGAAGGGGATAAAATGGGAGGAGAGGAGGAAGGGGAGGCTGCTGTTTGGGTATAAAATAAATAAGTTAATTAATAAATAGAACAGCGTAAGTATCATTTAGGGTGAATCAAAGTAAGGAAAGAAATGACATCTTCATTTTTTTTTTCTGCAGCACTTGGTTTTAAATCTATGAGCTCATATATGCTATATAAGAACTCAACACTGACTTATAGCCCCAGCTCTTTTTATTTTGAGACAAGGTCTCATTACTTAAGCTAGCCTTCATGTTGTCCTTTTTTTCAGTTTCCAGAGTACTTGGAACAACAGACCTGACCCTCCAATTTTAGACATTTTCATTTTTCAGTGCATAACATAAAGTTGTGTTAGGAAACTTACCTGAAATCAACACCAACTGAAACAAAGGCAACAAAGGTTGAGGAAGCAGCCCCAAGACTCCAGTATCAAGTATTAGTAGGCTGAAATCCCATTCAGCCACTCTTTCTTATCTTGAGACCATGGTGACCAGAGAATCTCCAGTTGTGACCCTCAACCGAAGGTACACTGATAGAAGCCATAGGAAAGAATATTTGTCTGCAAATTCATCATAGTGGGCTGAAGATAGTGAAGCATATCTAGGACACATATACAGTTCATGTGTTTAAACTAGGGGAAGCTTAGGCTTCCTCTACTCTACTCTCTTCTATGAGAAGATCTTATGCACATTTAAACATAAAAGGCAATTACACAGTAAGAATAGTTTCCCTCGGCAGGTGTATAATATTTTTCCTCACTTATATCAAGAGCAGTAAAAAGAGTTGCATGTAGCTGAGAGGCCTCACCATAGCAGATATGAAAAGCTGCACACATTTTGCAGAGTGGATAAACCGTTAGTGGTTCAACGATTTTTGAAAACGATTTGCAAAACTGCTGTAGGGGACAGATAAGTAAATGTTGATTGATTCATTGAAGGATGCTGGCTCTGGCTGAACTAAATGACTGGAAAGGTGTACTCCGGAGTTCTATTTCTTGTTCCACACCTAATTTGCTGCTCCTGAGGCAAGCGATTTCAATTCAGCATGCCTCCAATGCCTGCTTATATGAATTTCACCTCATTTGTTAGCAAAGCGTAAGCTGACTGGAGAACAGCCTACAGAAGAACAAGGTGATATTGGTGGGAAAGAAATGATGAAGAGGTCAAGTGAACAATAGCAATAAAGGTTGAATGTGTTTGACTGAAATGTTAAAGGTTCCAGATTTATAGTCATTATTGCTCAGTATAATCCACAGCAACATTGGAGGGCATAAAATCTGAGTGTCTCTGTGGGAAGTTTTTTCAAAGATCAAATTCTTCCCTACCTTGGTGACCTATAAGTAAACATTTTATGAGTAAGTACTCTATCTGAATTTTATTATTAAATAATCACAAAGGTCAAATTTTAACATATTGTTCAAGGTCAACAGAATCAACTTTATTCTTATCATACCCTTGTCTATTCTATGTATAGTTTATAGATGCCATATTTTTATCTACAGTATAGTAAAAACTGTATTGTTAGCTATAGTATAAAAGATGCCATATCTTTATGTATAGCTGAGATTTTAGTTTATTCAGATATCATTCCTAAACTAGAGTTCCTAAGTTACTAGAGTAAAAATCAGCTGAAAGACTGTATATAACCTACACAATTAGGTTCTGATTGGTTAAAGTGGTTGTAAGAATAGCAGCAAAATAAATATGTTCAAAAATACAGTTCAGAAATATTAACTGAAGAAGAAAAACATACTGACATGTTCTATGTAATGGTTAATGCTGGAGGATACTATATTAAGTGAATAAACCACTCAAAAGTATAATATAGGTAACAATGCTTAAATGATGAACATTTAAATTAAAATAGTCAAAATGATGGAGACAGAGAGCAGATTAGTGTGTGTGAGTCTGAGTGGAGTGAATGGAGACTCATTGTTTCATAGATACAATTTCAGTTTTTAATAATAAAAAAATTCAAGAGGTAGATTGTAGTGATGGTAACATAGTCTGAAGGCACTGAGTAACCCATACTATACATATAAAATAAGAAAATTGTAAATATCATGTTATGTGATTCTACGACAGTTAATCTTAAGGCCCACTTAAACTTAAAATCACCATGAAGCAAACATCTGGGCAAGTCTGTGAGTGCATTTCTAGAGTATACTGATTGAGTTGGAGGGTCCACCCTAAACATGGGCAGTGCCCTTCCATAGAGTGGGGTACTAGGCTGAAAAGAAGGAGAAAATTAGCTGAGCACTAGCATTCATTTCTCTCTGCCTCCTGAGTGGGGATGCAGTGTGATCAACTACCTCACTCTCCCACCACCATGACATCCCCATCACGCTCTCTGTCCCCTCAAGCTAATCCCATCCTTGTTTAAGCTGCTTTTGTCACAACAAAAAGGAAAGTAAGAAAAAGTACCTTAACCATGATGAGTGTGAAGCACTTCTATACTCAATGTCAGACTTCCTTCTGGGAAGTCGGCTGTGATTTAAGCCAGTTAACACTAAATTTCATGTTTGCTCCTCCAGGATAGTCAGCCAGTTTGAGCCATACTCAGTTTCTTTTTCTTTCTTTCTTTCTTTTTTTTCTTTCTTTCTTTCTTTCTTTCTTTCTTTCTTTCTTTCTTTTAACCTGGCTTACATTTTGGGGCTTTTTGTTTGCAGTATGATAACTGTGCACCTTAAAAAAAATAGGCTGTGTGGTAAATTGTTCACACAGATACCATCTGCAGCCACCAACAACTATAGCTTCCCGGAAATAAAAAAGGATTGGACACATTTATAACACCACCTCCATTTTCTTTTTTCCAGATCTTTAGCAGGGTAGTTTGTCTATTGAATGTTACTGCCCCCAAAATAGAATCTCAGCTTGGCTTCTTCTTTGATAACTATCAGAATAAAAATGAATACAATTTAACATTGCTCATCATAAGGGTGATAACACTTTTGTGATATACATCCCAGAACAACTTGCTTGATATAACATTAGAGTGATGAAAAGTGGATCTGAGAAATTCCAATCACTCTACTTCAGTGAGATGGGTTCTCTGAAAGGACTGGCATATGTTGCAGGTTCAGCTATGTCCCTGCAAAGCTCAGGTGGAATTTTTCTGAAGTCCTGACCTTTAATGTGATGTGATTGATTATATATGGATGTGTGACCTTCGAGAGATATTAGATTTAGATGAGGTCGTGAGACAGGGACCTTCAGGATGTGATCATAACCTTATTTTTAAAAATGCCGTGAGACTGGAGAAATACCTCAGCCGTTCAGCAGTTGAGAGCAGCTTTTGCTCTTTCAGAGGTCCAGAGCCTAGTTCTCAGCAGGCAATTCACAATCACTTGTAACTAAATATCCAAAGAGTCGGCTGTCCTCTCCCGGCTTCTGTGGGCACCTACGTGTACATGTGCATTGGCATGTATAGGTACACACAAATCTTCGAAATATTTTAAAAATAAGGAGAAATACCTAGAACTTCCTTTTTCTATTCTATAAAAAACAAACATAGAAAAACAAAAAACAGCAAAAAATAAGATCACCCCCAGAAGTTCATGGAGTGTTGCCTCAGCACAAACCTACAACAATGGCACCTTGATCTCACGCTTCTGGCTTTCAGGATGATATGAAAATTGTAAGCTGTTATGTAAGCCATCCAGGTTCTGGTGTTTCATTTTAGTAACCTATGCAAACTAAGGTATCTTCCTCAAATCACCAGAGAATGATCACTGGTTTTGTGTTTATTCTTTGCTAACCCCTGCAGAGAGACCTACATGACATGAAGGAATGAAAGTAATGAATGCTGCAAGCCTTTCTATTTCACACACCTGACTCTTCCTTATAGAAATTCTCAATATGACTGGGAAATATGCATGACGTGTAGTAATAGCTAGAATGGGATGTAGTAACAGTGGGAAGAATATCTTACTGCCAGTAAGACTAAAGGTGAGGTGTCAATAATGATCTTCATTTTTCTCCAATGTGGTTCTCTCAAGCCATTGAGAATACCAAAAGTCTAACAGATCTGAAGGTGCTGGCTGTAAATGAATCAACTTTACACTTAGCTTCATGAAAAGTCCATTTGACAAGCTTGAAAAACCAATAACCATTGCACCTCTTTAAACACATGTGGGATCCTCTGGAAGTTTTCCTGTTTTCTTCTATTCCTATACATGTCACCAGTCTTTCCATGGACAAATTAATGCTACTTATCCAGTACAAAACTTGGCCATCTGTTAAGAGTGAAGAGATGACTGAGAACTAAGAGGAAACATGAACTGGATTTTCAGCCTGTATCTTCAACTAATAGAGGTCCTAGCAGTCATCTTGCTAAATATAATCAATCTTACCTTTCTTCTGGTATTGTAAATAATCTATCACTGTATGGAACTAAGACAATCATTTGTTTATCTCCTCTAAACATGGTGTCTTTCTTCTTATGAGTTATGATAGGCAGGTTCAAGCTCTGAAGGAATTATCAGATATCTATTGGATGAACATAGAGGTTTCTCAAAGATGCCCAAAGTTACTGAGGGTATCTTCTCAGAAAAACATGTTAGTTCTAAACATCTTGAGATCCAACATTCCATCATAAGTTATCTTATCAGAACAGATGCCAGAAGATTTTTTAGCTTCAATTGATACAATCGATGATACCAACAAAATTCCAGGAAGCCATACGGTTATAGTCAATTCACTGGCCAGAACTGTGGCAGATGATAGAACTGCCCAATATGTCTTCCTTCTGGATTAGTGTAGAGTCAGTGGAATGACTAATACAATCTGACATTTTAAAAGCAATGTCCCAGGGCATGTTTAAAACGTCCATTCAGCAATCTAAGAATAGAACTACCTGGAATTCTGTGGTAGAACAGGACAGATTATGCATGTTACAAATACTTTATATAAACAGTAAAATCATAATGGTTCTTTGTCATCCATAAAGACTATCATATTGGTCAAGAACAAGAACAATTATAGAAACATACATGTAAAGGAATGACATCAGAAATCACATGGATGTTCCATCCTGCAGCATGCTCATGTATTTAAATCTAAGACTTGGGGTAAGGATAAGATATATGGCTCAATTCACCAATGCAGATTTTCTTTACCCTGATACTTGCAATCCTATTGCAACAGCCTCAGAAGATGGAATCAGGTGCAAGCAAACCAGATTATTCTTTATGCTTGACGGGCCAGTTATTTATAGTATCCCAAAGTAGGTAAACTCATAGGAAAATGCTACCATCATTCTAGGGAGCTAATTAGCCACATTATTCAGATTTTGGTACATTTTATGATCAAAGATGACTGCCTAGAAAATCTGTTTCTTGAAGGATGTTGGGACAGAAACCAGCATAGAAGATTTTCTTCAATAAGACTCCCATAAAAACACACTTTATACCTATTAAAACAATACCCCAGATCCTCAAAAATCAGAACCCCTTTTCTGAAATATTCCCACTGTACATGGATAAATACAGGCCTCCATCCAGGCCTCACTGCACCCACCTCTGGACTTAAGAGACTAGAAGCATCACCTCAGTGCACATGGTGTCCAAGGTATCTTCTATACCAAGAATAAGGACAGCATTCTCTCTGTGAATCCCTACATGAAACTGGAGGCCAGTCATGTTTGCTAGGAGTATCATGAACAGTAGACATGTCACAGCTATTGACAGTTGCTAAAGGAGACTACCCTCTCTGCCCTCATATCATACGCACACACAGTTGGATAAAAATGAACTTAAATTAAACTTGGGTTTGGAATCTTCATATGAATGCCTTTACAAAAATGCAGGATATCGCATCTAAGAAGCTGAGAGAAAAAAAAACCCAATAATGCAGGACATATCAGCATGTGGATATTGATAATCATCATGTTCACATGGTAAATGTAAAATCATCCTAATCACTGAAAAGGCACTTCAGGGAGTGTTTAAAATGTGGCGATAATATTCACATCACAATGGTTTTATTTTATTGTGATGTGTGAGATAATCAGGTCATCACACAGATACTAATAGTCTAAGGAGAGGAAAGACAATATATATATGAGCAGTAACTCATCAATTAACTCCAGTCACTGAAGTTTATTTCTTTAAATAGCCACAAATGCATTTGTTCTGCTACCTAAAACCATTATTTTTAATCTGAACAGATTATTCATCCTTTATAGCAAATAATTTGATGAGTTGTTAATTGTCTCAGTCTTTGATTTTGTTCCATTTACTCATATGTTCGCCACTACAGCTCTCTTTTCTGTCTTTCTGAGTGCTCTATTTCAGCCTTATTTCCATTTTTCATTTTCTCAGTAGCTTCCCTGGGACCCTTAGAGTAACTTTGTTGCCAACATTCTCCAGAAGGGTAGAGCTGTGTATCACTGCTGTGCAAAGGGCACAAGTTTCATTCTTTCTGGATTTCTATTTTTCTTAAATGGTAATCACCTTGGCTTTACAAATTCATTCTTTTTACCCATTGTTCTGAAATTCAAAGGGCAGGCTAATTCACTAAAACATCACTACTGGCCTGAACTGTTGAGAAATCATTTATAGTCCTGATTGTTAGTGTCTAATATCAGACAAGGGCTGTGGAATCTTTAATGTGTTTTCTTCTTGGCAGCTGTCTCATGTATTGCTCTGGGCAAAATAATACATTCATGATATATTTATTACCTTTCCGAATTTTGAAAAACATTTTAATATCTTAATTCTGAAGCATGTAAGATCTAGTTTGGTGTGGGCTTTTGATATGGCCGTGAGGACACACCCACTGAATGATCAGGTGTTGGAGTTGCTAATACAGCTTTGTGTAGCAGCCAACATCTCACTCTCATGCAGCCCAGTTTTCTGTATCTTAAAAATAAAAATTGATCTTTACATATATTTATAAGTTGCGATCTTTTTCTCTTTCTTTCTTTCTTTCTTTCTTTCTTTTCTTGGTTATTCAAGACAGGGTTTCAATGTAGCTTTTGGATTCTGGCCTGGAACTAGCTCTTGTAGACCAGGCTGTCCTCGAACTCACAGAGATCCACCTGCCTCTGCCTCCTGAGTGCTGGGATTAAGGGCATAAGCCACCACTGCCCAGCAAGTTGCAGTCTATACATAAAAAAATGACAGGCAGAAACAAAATATATGTACACAAAATTAATTAATCATTGATAGGCAATATTATCATTTAATTGAGTCACAATCTAAACATTTCAAAATAGTTTTCTGCCCTAATATGAAAGTCATCAATGGGTTTCATTTTACTTGCTTAAGTTTTTCTTCCTTAAAAATATAGTTAGTATAAACATTGTCCCAAAAAGAACATGTCATGAAAATTTGGTTAAATATGAGAAAAATTGCAAATTTTTATTACATTAATCCTATCATTTGAACAACGCATACTTTTTCCAAGAAAATGTTTTGCTATCATTTCAGTCCTTACTACTTCCTAACAAAATATGAGTAAGTGAAGTAATGATTCTACAGACCATTTCAATGTTAAATATGTACAGATATAATTTTTTTCCAGCTACATTTTCTTATAAAGTATTCAAATATTTTTTACAGTTATTCTTTCAATGGTTGAAAATAAAGTCAAAGACATTTTAGTGCTGATTAAGTCACCCAATGTTCAAGCCCAGAGGCTCGGAAAGAACATTTGATTTGGCCGTTCACTTCAATGAGTTAACCAGGGTCTGGACATTCAGTTCTTTTTTTAACAGTTTTCCTGCTCAAAAAAAAACATATGCTGAAAACTTCATAACCATTTGGAGCATTCTAGGGAAATAATGATGACAACAGCAAGAACTACTACTACTAATAATAATAATAACAACAATAACAATGACAGCAACTGGTTATTTTAGCCAAACTCAGACAACTTACTTTATCTGCAGTTACTCATTTGATCTTGCTTGTGAAAAATATATTGCCCAATAATCTGCTTTTGTTAACTGACATTTAATTAAATGATTGCAATGATCTTGGTAAGTTGATTTCAAGCATTTTCAAAAGGAAACAATATTATAACATTTATAAATTCCATAAGATAACTTATTTTTATAATCAAGACTTTTTAGTGTAGTTTTAAATTTGATAATTTTATGCATGAGTACTGTATTTATGTCACTATCACCCCTACAGTTCCTTCCATGTCACCTTGCAAAAGTATCATCCCTCAAATTCATGACCTCTATTCTACAATTAATGTTCACACACACACACACACACACACACACACACACACAGCTAACCTGCTGAGTCTAATCACTGTTATCTGTATGTACATATGTTTAGGGCTGACCACTCAGGATCAGCATATTATCACTGAAGACAACTGGATTATCCTCCTTCAGCAGCCACCGACTGTCCTCTTAAAGGGATGGGACCTTGTGAAACTCTCCCATCCATGTTGGCATGCCAACTGCATGACATTGCAGATATTGTAGAGGCAACTTGATTGCTGAGAGGTCATAGATGCATGCTGAGGACCAAGACAATGGCTGTAAGACTGTCCTCTGGATATGACAGAGATATAGTTTCATTTTTTGATATTGTACTTCCTGATTATGACACATGGAAAACTCCTTTTATTGTTAAAAATGCCACCCCTTCTTCTTTGTTTGATTAAAAAAAAACATTGCCCATTTTGCAATTTGGGTTGAAATCATGTATCTTCAAAATTTAGAATGTAGAGAATAAAGGGTTCAATGTGACCTTCCCTCTGATGTCTAGTGAGTCTGAGGCTAGCCTGTGCAAAATAAGATATGTCTTAAAAATAAAGAAATAAATAAGAGATAGAAAAGCAACAACAAAATATATTGCCCGTGGTTAAAAAACAGGTTGGAATTCCTAAAGGAATTCTGATTTTCCAGAAGTTCTTTTTCCTAACTTGTCCTGGCTAACTTTAATATTCAACTTGATATAGCCAAGAGTCATTTGAGAGAAGAGGTCTCAAACAAGGAATTGTGCAGATAAAATGAGAGTGTTCAAGATTGTTCAGAGTTGATGCTGGACAACACAGACTACTGTTAGGGGCACCATTCCCTAGGCAGTGGTCCTAGGTTGTGTAAGAAAGCTCTCTTACATGCATGAGCCTGTGATTGAAACAGCAAACAGCATTCATTCATGATTTCTCTTTCAAGTTCCTGCTTCACTTTCTGCCTCGAAATTCTTCAATGATGGAGTCAAAACTATGAGAAAAATAAAACTTTTTCTTCTCTAAGTTGCCATTGATCAGTGTTTTAATCACCGAAACAGAAAAGAAACTAGAACATCACATTTGCAACAGAAATATGCAATTAAATATTTTTATCAGAAAATTTAATTTATAATCCATCAGAGAGCTTTTACGCCATTTGGCATCATCATCATCATGAAAAAAAATGTGATGTAACTAATTTTAACATTATGTTCTTATTATTTATTAATAATTTTATATTTTAGCTATGCTCCAGTGGATATCCCCATATTCATGTACAAATTAATGATTTGAAGCCCATAATTATCATCAACTTTCTGTCTTTTAATTTATTACCTATGGAGATTACTATAGATGCAGTATATGTACCTTCCGAATTCGACCTCCCATTACTTCCCTTTCTCTATAACGTAAGCATGCTTTTCAATATGAACTTCCATGTTTTGAAGATTATATACACTTCTATTAGCCTTCTGGCAACATTGTTGAAGTTATATCTTCCTAATTATTCTTTCTAATGTGAAATTTGTTGACTGGAATTATCTACATAGTCTGGGATAAATGTGTGAACAACAGCTCTCTTTCTCTATATGACAGAAATAGCTAGAGGCTGGACAGGAAACATTTGGCAAAATGTCTTGCTGGGTTGCACGAAAGAAATGTGCAGAGGCTATGTTCTCACTGAAAATGCCACTCCATGGATGACTCTTGTCTCAGAAAATGTGCCCTAAAGAAACATAGGCAGACATATATAGACATTGTCATAAATGATTACATACCTCCCAATTTTTATTACTGGGATAATATAGAATTTAGTCAACAATGTGGCTAATTCAATCCTTGATGGATTTAATCAGATAATGACAGCACTCCTCAGCCATACATAGTGCAAGGTCACAAATCTCACTAAAGCAAGTCTTGAATCAGAAATACCTTAAGGAAAAAGAAGTCAGATATTATGTATAATGGTGCTATAATTACATTAATACAATCATTAAATATTTCAAGGTCATACTTTAAATATTATTTGTCAATAAGGTCATTTAGAATTCATAGCCAACAGCAGGAAATAACTGACATTTTCTGTCAAAGGTAAATTTGAAATAGGTTGTTGCGCCACCTGTTGGCAGTTCTAAAGCCATCGCGTGAGAAGCTAATCTTCCTAGTTTCAACAGCACATTTCATTTTTACCCCTGCTCTCTGAAAAGGCTTTCAAAAATGCTTTCGGAATCCCATGTGAGGTGAGAATAAATGCTGATAATTATGATGTTTTAAGAACAATGTGAGGTTGTGAGCTTTACGTTATTTCCAGTGTTTTCCCACATCTGTAAAGAGTTACAGATCTTGCTTTTTTCCCCCTTAGACTCATACCAACTTGAAACTTATGGTAGAAAGAAACAGATCATTTGGACAGTGACAACTAATATTCAAAACAGAATCCCTCCCCCCAATGCCAAACTCACTCCAGGAAGCTAAAAGCTGCAAAGTGGAGTGGCTTTCCTGGCTACAATCATCTAACTATCCTTCTTCCCATGGGCATGCTAACAGAGTCTTCCCCAAAATGACACTTTGTGATATGTCATACATATGCATGACTACATCCTGCCAAGGAGCAGGAAGCAACGTGAGTGCTCTTTGTAAAAGGGAATCATAGTTGTGAAGAATAAACGTGCATTAATGAACAAAGAACAAAGGAAATTCCCTCCAATAGTAAAGAATCCATTTTTTGTATAGCATCAAAGAAGTAATTAAAAAGGATAGTCTTTTATTTGACACCGTGATCTCTTTGAACTGTCAAGATACATGTGGAAAGGTGTTCTGTATTTATGGAAAGGAAGGTAAAGTGTCTTTTTAGGGTAAACAAATGGGGCAGACAGTCTCAGTGAATTTTAGTAATTCTAATACTGAAAACACATAGTCCTATTCTGTCACTACAGATCCACTTAAAATGAATGTTAACTTTTTGAGAAGGTCTGGCTTGTTGAGTTTGCATAATTGCTATGTCAGTCCATGTTCCACTGCCAAATGAAGGTGAGGTGAGAGCAGCAAAAGCATCGGCAAGTGTTGAAATGCAAAATCTCTCCTTGAATTGGGACACAACTGATTCCCAATTCTATAAATGTTATATAATCATATTCAACATTTGAAAATAATCATGAGACTAAACTGCTAAACTGATTATAAGCACTGTGGCTGTAACAGTAGGTAAAGGTGTTCTAAATGAAATCTTTATTTGATACATCCCATAAAGAATAAACTAACATGTTCATGACTGACTGAGTGTTGTGAAAACATTTAGGGGTTTTCTTGAGAATGAAAGCCTTAGCAGTTCAAACTCCATCTGACTAGGACCACTGGTGATGTCTCTATAATGGTGGGGAGGGTTATGCTTCAGGAAATGCAAATCCCTTTTATGTAGTATGAAATACTTCCCTAGAATAAATACTGAGGTGCAATATGGATTGCCAGCCCTCATCATTTTCATTGTCTCTGCACATCGTTCCACTGCCCTCTACTTATGGGCAGCAGATCAGTTGCAGCATACATAAAAATAAAGTCATAATGACCATCCATAAGCAATTTCATTACAGGACTCCTTAATACTCAAAATATACTCTTCCTTCCTGAGGCCAGAGAGCATTTTGCTTCTGAAATCAAGCAAAAAATAAAAAATAAAAATACTTCTATGCCAGAGCAATCAAATACCATTCCCACTTCTCCATCTCCAACTGAATGACCAGGTTGACTTTGATCCATTTTGGGTTCATTTCAAGTTTGTATAAATATTATAGGTGGGGTAAATACTTACAGTCAGGCATGAATGATCCGAAAGAAGGATCACCTTGGCCCCAGATTCTCGGCAAGTTTAACATAGTAATGTTGACCAGTGAAAAGAATGAAAATGCCAATAAGGTCATAATGGAGTCCATCCAACAGCAATGAAAGCCATTGCACTATTTAAAAACACAGTGAGCAGGAAGACACTGGAAACTCATGACCTTACCCACTCAATAGCTTTGTTCTCTAATAGTGTCAAACAAAAGTGAACTTGAAATACCAGAGTTAAGTGGGGACAAACTATTAAACCCTAAAAAACCCTAAATAAAATTTTTAAATATAAATTTACAATAGGCACACCTGAAGAAATATGGTTTCATTTATCAGTGATCTTATTTGTAGCCACTGATTTGGAATCCATTCTTCTGGCTGACTGATAAATAGTAGTCAATTTTACATGTATAGAAACCCACTTAAAGGCTCTTACTATTCAAATATCATTCCAGGGTTTTCATTCTCATCTTTAGGATAGCTGACAGACAATATGACCATAGAAACAGAGAATAATGATTCCTAGGTGTTTGCTTCTTCAAAAAAAAGGAGGAGGAGGAGAAAAGAAGAAGAAGAAGAAGAAGAAGAAGAAGAAGAAGAGGAGAAGGGAACAGTGCACCTCAGACTTCACATTATCTTTTGAAATATTTCAAATTAGAGGATCATAACGTATATGCACAAGTTAAGGAAAAAGAAAGGCAAGGATATACTGTGCTGACCAAATAATTCTCTCATTATTCATTATTATAAAAACTGTCAATGTCTTGAATGTTTCAAAAGCATTTGGACCATATGACATCTAGATAATTACAAAAGTATGCAACACAGCTCTCTCTGCAAACCAGTATAAAAGCGTTAGCAGACCTAGAAGAAAGTACAACTTGACCAAGACACCATTTATTTTAGCAAAGTGTTAAGAAAAATGCACTGCAAAGAAGGTTCAGCTTACAGAGACCAATAAATCAAAGCAAGGATCTATTTGTGAAATAGTGAATGCAACTTTGGTAATATTTAATGTTATTATTTTTGAAATAGTAACCCTGACTGCTAACTTAATAAGCATGCATTTCATCAATTGCCTCTTTACCAACAATATTTCTTTTCTTTCATTTTCCAAATGGTTAAAAACTAATAATAAATGATACATATGTTAGTTAACTAGTCTACAAAATTGAGTACTGTAATATTTTGAGTATTAGTTGAAATATAAAATTAAAACTCATAGATCAATAAAATGAAGTCACATTTCAAATTTATGTACTAATCCATTTGAAAAATATAAATGATTGAGAATGTCATAGCATTAAAAAATACTAGAGAATGGTAGATGCTTTAATATATATTAAAATATGAAGTCAAAATATTTATAGTATCTTAAGCTCAGGATAATAATGCATATTACACTGAATATTGGTGCTTTGTTTTTATATTGCCTGAGAATTATTATTTTACTGAAGAAGTGAAGGCTGATAAGGGAAGAAAAGTGGGGGATAAAAACACACTGGAAACATTCTTGAAGGTTTCCTATTCTTAATGTTGAGAAATCAAGCATATTTAATATCGTGTCAGAGAAACTCTTAAGTGTTATCTTATAATTTTTCCTGAAGTCACAAACTTCCTTTCTGTTCTCTGAGTCAGTAAACAATGACAGCGGCAGGAAGGCACACTCCTGGCTCACAGTCCTAGCCCTTTAGAAGTGGTTTTGTTGATTCTCTTGCTTTTATTTTTCCATTTTCCCGTTGGTTAGTCACATTGTACTCTCACTTCCCCTTGGAACCATATGGGGAAGTAATAAAGTGCCTCTCGGTACACAGCTATTCAGTGTTCCTTAACTAAGGGGAACACTATGAGCTTCTTGCTGTTGTCATAGATGTCCATTCAGCCATACAAAGCGCCAGAAGAACCGGAAATGAGAGGGAACAATGGATAATGGGCACTTTAACAGTTTTAGGATTTTATGAAAAAGAAAACAGAAGAAGTCAGATATGACCTTTGATTAAACGCAAAGGATGTCCTTGGCCATTTCTAGTCAAAAAACAATCTCTTAAGACTAGGGCACACACACGTCACTTGGCAAATGTCGTTTATTTTTTATTATTTAAAGAAATTGTCTTCAGCATCAAATCGTGCACAATGTAGCACCACTTACTGTCAAAACAATTAGGAGCATTCAGCGGAAGACAACCTCTTTCCCAGAATGTCCAGCCTTGTAAACATGTCTAAGGATTTACTGCCATCTAGAGGAAAACAGTAAATAAAGGTTTGTGACTATGAAATTTTCTCTATATATACATATATAAAACTGTATACATATATATAAGACAGTTTCTGCCATTTTCTTTTGGAACCCTCCTACTCCTACATCTAAAGTTCATAGAGTGTCAAAACAGTGACTGGCCGACAGCCATAAAAAACACATACAGAAAGACAAGCAACCCTAAACTTGCTCACAGGTGTGTGTGTGTGTGTGTGTGTGTGTGTGTGTGTGTGTGTGTGAAACAATAATCAAAGAAAAGAAGCCACAAATTTGAGAAATAAGAGATGGCAGGGGTAGGAAAGAGGAGAGTTGGGAAATTATATAAATAAAGTTAATTAAATGTAAATTTTAAAATCCTTTAGACTTACCTTTTTAAAGCTTTTGCCTGGGAGAGTTCGAGAGAAGAGAACACAGAGGTTAAAACAGATTTGATTCTTTGACTCAACCGTTCCTAAGTCTTTGGATCAATTTTGTTCCTTTATTGTTGTAGTTATCATTTCTATGATGAAAGACCATGACTAAAGCAAGTTAATGAGGACAGGGTTTATTTGGTTTATGCTTCAATATCACTGTTCATCATTGAAGGGAGTCATACAGGCACTCAGTCAGGTCAGGAATCTGGAGGCAGGAACAGACACAAAGGCCATGGGGGAGTGCTGCCTACTGGCTTGTTCCTTAATACTTGTTCAACCTGGTTTCTCCTAGAATCTAGGACCAGCAGCACAGGGCTGGACCTTCCTCAATCAACTGGGCCTCCTACATCAATAATGACTCAAGGAAATGCTCTTTTGCTTTACCTCTAATAGCCACTTATGAGGGAATACAAACCTTATTTATCTTTCTGGGTCTGAGTTGCCTCACTCAGGATGATTTTTTTCTAGACTCATCCGTTTGCCTTCAAATATCATGATGTCATTGTTTTTACAGCTGAGTAATACTCCATTGTATAAATTTACCACGTTTTCTTTATCCTTTCTTTATTTGAGAGGCATCTAGGTTGCTTCCAGGTTCTGGCTATAGCAAATAACGCTGTTATGAACATAGTTGATCAAACGTCTGTATAGTATGAGCATCCTTTGGGTGTAAGCTCAAGAGTGGTCTTGGGGGAGATTGCGTTCCAATTTTCCGAGTAACTGCCATACTGATTTCTAAAGTGTCTGTACAAGTCTGAAACAAGCTTCTGGGACTTCACAGATTATGGACTGACAACCGGGGAACCTGCAAGTGACCAAAGTCAGCCCTCTGTATGTAGGTGGCAGTTGTGTGGCTTGGTCTGTTTGTAGGGCCCCTGGTAGTGGGACAAGGATCTATCACTGGTGCAATAGCTGACTGTTTGGAGCCCATTCCTTATGGTAAAATTCCTTGCTCAGCCTTGATGCAGGGGGAAGGGGCTGGTCCTGCCTCTGCTTGATGTACCAGGCTGCACTGACTCCCAATGGGAGGCCTTACCGTTTCTGGGAGTGGTTGGAGCAGAAGGGGTGGGAGGGGAAACTGTGATTAGTATGCAAAATGAATAAAAAATTTAAAATAAAAGAAAATATTCTACATGCTTGCCTGTGGTCCGATCTTATGGAGAAGTATTCTTTTCAAAAGGTGTTCCCTCTTTTCAGGTGGCTTGAGCTTGTGTCAAGCGGACTTGAAAGTAGACAACATGGTTTTTAACTTTCTTTCAGGTGGTGGGCAAGGAGGGGTTGTACATGTGGGTGTATGTTGGTTTGAATTTGTACATAGAAACTAGGAAGATGCTAGGTGTCTCAACTTTTGTAGGAAGGCTGCGGTGTGAATTATGCCCCCATGCCTTTATAACATTGTTCTTACCCTTTCAGCTGTCTCTCCAATCTCTCTTGCTTATTTTTAAGTCATTCAGCAAAAAATAGAGTTTATAAATTTTCCAAAATAGATACTATGTAGAAACACTGAGAAGGCCCTCCCCAAGACTCTCCGGTAGTTTTAAAGCAAAAATCCCTGAAAGTTAGTGCCAAGTAATTCTGTCTCTGGGGTAGGTTTTGTTCCTTATCCTCCCAGAAAGCCTTGGATCTTCTCTGGAGATCTGCCCACCTCCCCACACACACCAGTTCATGCTTATCTGTGTTCTCCAGAGAATGCCAAGGAAGGAGGAGAGAGGGGCTGGGATAGCCTTCCTCAGAATTTTCAGAATTTCAGATGACTATCATCATTCTTGGTCCAGGCTAATTGACAATGTGGGTTTCTCTTTATTTTCAGAAGAAGCACCTATTGTCAGTTTGTCCATCAGCAAAATGATGTAAATATAGTATAGTAAATATAGTATTTTAATAAATGATTCTTTTTCTAGTAAATGTTCTGTTTTCTCCCAAACACATGTTTATTCATTGCTTAGCATGTCCCTGAAAAAAGAAAAAAGAAGAAAAGGCTAATTGTAAGATGGTGTTGGTGAAAACTAACTCCTGCCATGGACTTCTCTTCAAGACTGTGTGGCCTCCAGTTTTCTGATAGCGTGTATCTGCTTTTTAATCACTAAATTTCCCCCAGTTAATCTTAATGTTAAAATGCTCTAGTTTATAGGGAAATATCTTGTTTCTGTTTATAGTTCCCATTTCTCAGAATGTCACAATATCTCAAAATAAAGACACTGTGTTCCATCTAATCCTATGAACCGAAAGTTCTGACTATGCACCGATCGATCACTCTGCAGGGTTTATACTGCGAGACATAACACTCTCCGTAGCATTTCATCCCACAGGAAGGAGAAAACTCAATGCAAAGATAAATATCAGTTGTTATTCAAGAAAACATGAGCTTCTCGAATTCCATGTATTAGATGTTTTTCAATCTCAAACCTCTTAAGACATACTTTCCTTCAGGTTTCTATTGCTTGTATGGGAATGATAAACTCATAAATATGAGCTTCTTCTCCATCAGATAATGTATTATGAATGCCATATATTCAGAAGGGAGCTCCATAGCATTTCTAAGTAAATTAATGTGACAATACTAATAAAATACTAGATACATATCCAGCAGTGTGCTGCTGAAATCCTGGTAGGGATGACAGGTAAAGTGTGCATCCAAGGGACAATATCAGTGGTAACAGCACTGTTACCACTTGCTGGAGAAGAGAAGGCAGAGAGTCCGCGGAAACTAACATAGCAGGATGGAGTAAGCTGACTGTGATGTGCATGTTTTCTTTAAGGGATTTGGAAACGATTCCAACTAAGAAGGACCGAGACTTGAGTTCTACAAGTAGAAGAACAGTTGTGAATGTGAATCCATTATTAGGTGGTAGAAAAAGCACTTGAAAAAGAAGACATCAGTGCTCTGAGGGTCTCACGATTTTACCTGTTTCACCTAGGACATACTGATGTAGAGAGACTGCACACTGAGATTCTGGATACTCAACTGTAAAAGGAGAGGATTGGACATCCCCTCCAAGTGTAAGAACTTCACTGTGACCTGTGAGACCTTTTCTCCCTTGTCAACTTCTACAAATCAATGTTAATTTTACTGCCTTTGAGAAAGAGGTCAGACAAACATTTGAAGTGACTGGTCAGAGATGTAAATTTTTCAAAAAGGAATCCAATTTAGAGTATTTTAACCTCCATCAACAGCAAAAATAAATAGTCCATACACAACCGCATACCAATACTCTAATGAACAGAGAAATATTTTAATTACTTTTGAGCAACACACTTTCAGACATGAACAGATAGTTAAAACTTGTTAATATTTTGAATAAAGCCTCACAATAGAAAAATCTAAAGCAAAATATATAAGATTTTGACAAAAAAAATCAGTGACATAAATGACCTCTGATAAGATGATTACATAATGAACCTTAGTAGTAAAGATAAGAAACAGAAAATTTTAAATAACATTATAAAATACTTTATATGATAACTAAAAAAAAATTTGATAAATTGAGCAGCTGTAGAATCTGCTGTGTTTGCTGCTTAGTTTTAGGTCAACCTGACATAAACTAGAGTCATTTGGGAAGAGGAAACCTCCATTGAGATAATGCAGATTTGTCTGTGGATTAGTCTGTGATGCATTTTCTTCATTACTAATTTGCAAAGGGCACAGTTCACTGAAGGCAATGCCACTCCTGGGGTGCTGTTATGATTGTTAGAAAAGCAAGCTGACTAACCCATAAGGACCAAGCCAGTGAGCAGTCTTTCCCCCTGACCTGTGTTCCTGCCTCCAGGTTCCTGCCTTGTTTGAGCTCCTGCTCTTACTTCCATTAATGATGAACCTTTTCCTCCCCAAAATCAACCTTTCTTCCCCAAAGTTGTTTTTCTTTTTTCATTTTTTTTCATTTTGTTTGTTTTTTGAGGCAGGGTTTCTCTGTAGCTTTAGAGTCTGTCCTAAACTAGCTCTTGTAGACTAGGCTGGCCTCAAACTCACAGAGATTCACCTGCCTCTGTCTTCCGAGTGCTGGGATTAAAGGAATGTGCCACCACCCCCTGGCTTGGCTTATGCTGCTTTATCAGAACGGTAGACTTGTAACCAGGACAGTATCCAGTGGAGTTTCTAGAATCACTCTTCAGTTGATGACTGTCAAAGTCTTTCAATAAAAAAATTACTTCAACCAATCCATGTTTGCTAGTTACTCTTGTTTTAAGAAAATGTCCCAATTGTGCTATATTTCCACAGATATATAATCTCTATAGAAGTAAATTATATTGAGTATGACTTGTCTCTTTTCCTCCTGAACTGTCAGTGAAGAATCGGCTGCAGATTTTTATGAATTGACTGAGATTTATCATGGGGAAACATCCCAGAACATATTAGGATAGATCAATGAAGTATTTAACAGTATAATCATGCATGTTGAATCCAATCAGTTAGAAATAAGTGACTAACTTAAAGATAACCAAAGAAGTGTTAATCTTGTTTAAGAGTCTCATCAATCATCAAAGTAAAAGTAGGTGTGGAGGAATTTTAAAGCATAAATTGATTGCTTGGAGCAAGCTCTACATTTCTACTTAGTTTGTAAGTGCAGAAGAAATCAAGGAAGGTCAGACAGAATGGCCATGCATTACCATACTTGAGATTTAGATTTATAAGTATTTGTTTATGGCAATCAACAATATGTACAAACTTACCTTAGCTTTTCATCTTTATATTGCAAATAAAGCCTGAGGTGTTGAAAGCAGACAATTATAATAGATGTCTAATATGCCATACCCAAGATACTTCAGAGGACAGTATCTGTATGTTGGATATTTAGAATACAAAGTTTTAGCTGTTTGCACATGCTCAGGCATTGTCTCATGAAAAACTGTATGTAAATAAGCATTCTGGTGTATACTGTAGTCCTAGAACATAAAAAGAAAGCAGAGGTAGGAAAATCATGGGTTCAAGGCAAGGTTAGCCTACATAGCAAGTTCCATGGCAGCCTGTGCTAACGAGTCAGAATTGGTCTCAAGAAAAGAAAAAGAAACACCATGATAAATGGCAGCCATCAGCAAAGAATAGACACAGAAGATTCATGCCCAGTGTGACGTAAATTAAAGATCTGTAGGACAATGTTGGATCTGAGAAGTGTGACTATTCTGCATCAGGTTAACATGCTACTTTCTTAAGTCAGATATTTCCATTCACATATACACACCAAAGCCTCAAAGCTGTTGTTCAAACTTTCTGACGGAAAAGCCTCAATCCCTTGTTCATACTTGGATCTTTTGCTCTGTTGGCAATCTTTTCCTAAAGACTTACCTACATACTCTAATGTTATGAAAGAACAGTCTGTGAGTACTGAAAAAGAAATAGCTAGTGTCTGAAACCAGAGGAAATAAGGACACAGAGCAGAAACGTGCAGAAAGTATGGGAAGTAACCTGAAATTACAAAGACATCTGAGTACAAAACACACCAACATGATGAGTTAGTGCAAGAAAATTGTATGTGTGTGTTTGTGTGTGCATACTTGTGTTGGGGGAATCTTTTACACTTCAAATAAATTTCTGGAATAATAATTTCTCTGTAACTGACTTGACAAAATTTTAATTGGCTTTTCATAAGACACTCCTTTGTGCTTTTTCCAAAATGTCTTTCAAATATTGAAGACACAACTCATGTTCTAAGACCTCTTTCATGAGTTTGCTTCATTCTTACCTAGAACATCTTAAGATGTCTCTTCCATTCATCATTGAAAATACAGTTAATTTTCTTTATTAAGCTGGAAAATGTTTCAGGAGACATTTTCTACTTGGTTACTGTATATTTTCAGTATGTTTCTTTAAAGGTTAATGAGACATTTTCCAAAGATGTACATTAGAGAAAAAAAACCTAATGCTGAACTTCTGGTTTCAACTTTAATATGTAAAGAGCTTAGAAGTCTTCAGTCCTGGCTAACAAGTTGAAAATAGGTGGATCTATTAAAGAATGAGATTCAAGGAAATATTTTCATCCCATAATTTAGGCAATTCAGAGAACCAGAATCGGTAATTTTGATGGATGATGTAATTCTGATGAAACTGTAGTTCTCCTAACAGATGCGTATGGATTCATGAGAAAATCTTGGTCCTGGAGGTGGAAGGAATTCTTTATGCTCAGACTCTTCCTTCAGGTAATTTTCCTGACTCTGACAGGGACGACCTTAAGGGGAGTCTCTGTGGGCTCTGGTAGAGAGAGGAGAACAATAATAAAGTTTTGTCGAGACTCTTTTTTTTTTTTAATAAATCCATCCAGTATGCAGCATGCAGAGGTAGGAAGATTTAGTTTGACACTAGCCTAGACTATACTTTCAGATCCTGTGTGGAAAATACAGGAAAAAGGGAGAGACGTGAGATGAAAGAGGGTTCCTTCCTCTAAGTTCTGGGACAACAGGCATACACCATCACAGCCAGCTGAAAAGATGACCTTCTATTTCAATGTTCAGTTATATCTCTAATCTTTAGTGTTTAAAATAAATTCTGAGCTCTCTCTCAGTGAGAAGTGTTATACCACTGTAGACACACTTTAAGGTGACAGCCCCAAGGCACAGATGCACTAGAAGTTGGTCTTGAAATTATGGAATTATTTTTGCACTATCTTTATAAGCCACAAAAAATGGGTTGGTGATACAATGACAGTGACACATCAGTCAGGATTTTCCATGGAAACAGAACCAGTGTTATATAGTCATATACAAAGAGGAGTTATCATCAGGAACTGACTCACGTGATCAGAGAGTCAGAGAAGTCGGTAGATATGTAAGCTGTCCCATGGGACTCGGGAATATTGGCGATGTAGACTAGGGATGCTAATATTTAAGTCATGGCCCAAGGCTGAAGGTCCCAACTCTGGAAGATTAGTGTCAGAGGGCAGGAGACAACGAATATTATCAGAAGCACAGAAGGGTGCCACCTTCCACCTTGTATCTTTATTCAAGTTATCCACAGATTGAACATTAGGGAAGGCATTTATCACTTAGTTTACAGATGCAGGGGTTAATTTCTTACAGAAACATCTTCACAAGCATACTCAGAAATGAAGTTTTTCTGAGTATCCCAGCCTCCATTAGACTGTTTAACTTGCATAAAATTAAATACCACAAGAAGATTATTCCTGGAAGACCTGAAGGTCTTTGCAGTCTCCAACAACTTTTTTGTTTTGTTTCTTCAAGACAGGATTTCTCTGTGTAACACTTCTAGCTGTCCTGGAACTAGCTCTTATAGACCAGGATGTCCTCGAACTCATGGAGATCCACCTGCCTCTACCTTCTGAGCAATGTCTGGCTCTTAACAGTTTTCTTAAGGAGCCTAAATGTTGCAATTAAAACAGCAAACCTTAAACTGTGGCCCAAGCTCCAACCAATGAGCCCTCCAAACAAAGCCTGTTCTGTCATTGTCACCCAGTACTTGCCCAGTTTTCAGTACAGGATTGCCAAACATACCCAAAGGCAAGAAAACCACAGTGCTGAAAGTTGACACAAACACTGTGACACCGATATTTGGGCTTTCATCAGAAAGCAAATTTCTATGATTAATATACGATGACCCATAATGAAAAGAACAAACTGACAACTGCAAGAACCAAAGGGCAATGCAGACAGATATCGGATCAGAAATAACTCAAATAAAATGTTAGAAATGAAGAAAAAAATAAGAGATGCAGAGTACCTTCAAAAAGAGCACCAATAAAATGATCATAACTGATAGGGAACTTGTAAGTTTGGATTTATAAATAGAAATTTCACAAACTACAGCCAGGCGGTGGTGGCAGCATGCCTTTAGTCCCAGTACTTGGGTAGTAGAGGCAGGGGGATCTCTGTGAGTTCAAGGTCAGCCTGGTCTACAGAACAAGTTCCAGGACAGGCCGCAAAGCTACAAAGAAAAAAACCCTGTGTCAATACACACAAAAAAAAGAAAGAAAGAAAGAAAGAAAGGAAGGAAGGAAGGAAGGAAGAAAGAAAAAAGAAGCTTCAGAAACTTAAGTACAAAGAGAGCTTGTTGCTCTTTGAGAAAAACAAAAACAAGATCTCTTCCCAGCACCCACTTGATGGCTCACAATCATTATTATATTCAGTTACTTTTGAAATAATTATCTGTATGACTAAAGACAAAAGGAATGGATCTAAAAGTCTTTTAGCCAAGTTAATAAAGCTGTTTCCCACCTGAGAACCGCTAAAGATATATTCTTGAGTTGGCAATTTATTACAGTTGAGTAACAAATTAAAACTTTACAGCCCCAGATAGAAAATAAATATTAATGATTCCAGGATAATGTAAGTAAATGAAATGTATATATAGAACCACAGGGCTGGCAGATGGCACAGCTGTTAAGAGCACTTGTCATTCTTGCAGATGCCCTTAATTCGGTGCCCTCTTCTGTACTCCAAAGAACCTACACTCACATGGGCACATGTATACACACGTGTGTGCACTCTCACACACAGAGATGGACTGACAAACAGACAAACATTAAAACTAGTAAAAATAGATCTTTTAAAAGGATGTTAAAAAATACTTTAAAACAGAAAGCCACAAAGGTGTCAAAAGCCTATGTTTTCCTTAATAAACATATTTTAATGTTGTTACCTTCTTTTGTCTTACAGTTCTTAATTTAGAGAAAAGTCTCATAACCTGAGTTGTGTATGGTATTCGCGGCATCAGGTCTTTCTGAAGTCGAGTGGCAGTGAGCCAGAGGACTTCAGTGTGACACTGCTGTGTCCTTTCCAGGTGTCTTCTCTGATTCCTCTCTCCTCTGTCACTAAGCTCTGCTTGAATCAGCCTAGTCTCCATCTCAGATGTCAGAAAAGTGTTGTACCTCTTTTCTCCATTCTAAAGGGAATGGGAACAGAATGGGTGTTTAACAATCACTTTATTCTGAGAAATATAAGAGAGATTTTTCTACAGTGTAATTTGCTGCTAAATTAGTATTTTGACTGTAATAACACTAGTTTTTAAATTATCATTTAAGTATAGGACCCAGAGAAAAATAAACACATGATAAAAGTGTTCTTCTTTTGGAGTTCTGAAATAATATTCAAAAATTTGATTTTTCAGAATGTCATGGTATTTGAATTTGATTGTAATCACACTTTTATGCTACAATTGAATACATACTATTCCATTGAGCGAATTTATTGCTAAAGGAATCAATGGTTAATAAAACAAAAAGAAAAAAATTTAAGTGGTCCTGGGGCTGGAGAGATGGCTCAATGGTTATGAACACTGGCTGCTCTTCTAGAGGATTCAGGTTTGAATCCCAACACCCACATAAAATGATGGCCAACAAACATCTGTAACTCTTGTTCCTGGCGCCCTCTTCTGGCCTTCATTGGCATTACATGTAGTTGAAGTACAAACATACATGGGGGCAAAACAACCATACACATAGAATAAAAATGAAACAAATATCCCTTTCTAAAATATTCATAATAATTTGCAAAGTTTCAGGATGAACTTTAAATCTGCTTTGATAAATGTAAAATATAGTACCCAATCTCATCAAATATAGCTAAGTAACAAAGAAATAAAATGAATAATCTGAAGACTCATCTTGATTTATATTTTGATGTTTATTTTCACTATCAGTCTTTTTTTAAAGATTTATTTGTTTTATGCACATTAGTGTGTGTCTGTTTGTGTGTATGTACACCACATGTTTGCTTGCTGTCCATGAAGACCAGAAAAAGGCATTGTGTCACCTGGACCTAGAGATACAGGCAGTATGGAGTACCTGGGTTCTGAAAGCCAAGTCCAGGCCCTCTGCAATAGCAGCAAATGCTTTTACTCATCAAGTCATCGCTCCAGCTCCTCTATATGTCTTCTTAAATTTGAAATAAAATATTTCATTTGATTGTCTCTTCTAAACTTGGTGGCCTATGAGACTAAGCTAAAGAGGGACATTTAAATGAAGTTAGAGCCAACAATAGGCACTCAGATGTGAAGCTGACTAGTTCACCACTCTTTAGGAAACAGTAACTACCTATCCAGATGCATCATTTCATAAAACTGGAGTTATCTGTTGAAGTAAAAGTACTATATTTATTCATGAGTATTCCATATCATTTTTTTTGTAAGAGTATGGTCCAGCGATCAGCCATGCCAACACAACATGAATCTTGATAAAAATGCAGATTCTTGTCCCATACTTGATACCCACTGAATCAGATTCTCCATTTAGCAAGATCCCCAGAGGGATAGGCATTTGTCAGAAGTGCTTCAAAATGGCTGCTGTTGCTTGGAACATCTTTCCAAGACATGCAATGCAAAATGCAAGCTGAAGCTTGATTCTGAGTCTGTTACCACCTCTTTAGCTTTTCACCTGCTTCCTGTCCTCATGGCAGAATGCTCTCCTCTGCTGCTGCAGCAGGATGCCTCCTTTGTTGGCTTCTGGATTGACTCTGTTGGAGTAAAGTCCCCAGAAGCCAGTTATTCAAAAGAGTGGGAGACTCAGGATTCTACCATTAGCATTTGCTTTGCTTCAGTAAACACATAACAAATGTTTGCTTTGTTACTTGGCAAAGCAAATCCTCTATCTAACAACTCCAGTAAGATTTTCAAACCGATTACCTTGAGAGCAAATGGAAAAATTGAATTAAACACCAGATTAAAAGGTCTTGAAGATGTCCTCAGAAATACACAGTGTTTGGGAGAGACAGCAAAATAGATTATATTTTGACATTGAGCTCTAATGAAAGAGGTGTGTCTGTCTGTATTTAAATGTCTATTTAAAACTGATTATTAAAATTTTAATTTGCTGTCAAAGGCAACTTATATGAAGTTGAAACTATTTTATGATGCAAAAGTCAAGTATGGCAATGACAACTAATGTTAATATAATTTGAGTTTTTAAGCATTAATATTCAAAAAATCTGAAGCTGGGAAATGTACTTGGCCTTGTTTATAAGATGAATGCTTTGCATCTTCTGTTCTGATGATCATAACAAGCTGGTGGATTAAATATCTTATGGCTAAACACAAACATGGATTCTTAATGAGAGTGCGTTCCATGATGTCAAACTGTCCTCTAGACATAGCCTTGAATGGCACACTGTCATAAGAGGCTGTAACATTTACCCTGGAAAAGAAATGTTTGCCTCAAGCAACAATTGACATTTCTGGCTACTTGCCTGAAAGTCAAGCTCTATTTCAAATCACTTTCCCTCATTTTTTGGTGCCCTGGCCTAGGGCCTCATGCTAATACCAGATTCTTGGCCCTGACTGGTGGCTTACCTTTACTTCTTCGAAATATATATCTCTGTATGTAACATAAGAGCCATGTTCCCAAGAACATGTTTAAAAGAACATGTTTTAAAGTTGAAATAAAGCAGCAGAAACTATAGAAGTAACAGAAGAACCACAGATATGGATGCTCAAAATGTTAGCCCATTTTGAAGCTCTCAGGAGGCCTTGGGTACTACAACAAAGGGCTCTTCAAGCCTACTCGTCAGTGGAAGCTCTAAATCCCTTGTGCCTCTTATCACAGCTCTGCCTTGCAGTTGCAAGTGATGATTGAGGTTTGCATTTGAAATGTTCCCCAAAAGCGCATGTGCTTAAACATCTGGCCCACAGTTGGTAGCACTGTTTGAGAGACTGTGAAACCTTAGATGGTTCCTGTCTTGTGCAGGTGCGTCTCTGTGGATGAATCATTGAGCATGGCCCCATTCCCTGCCTCTCTCTGCTTTCTGGTCTGGCCTACACAAGAGGCAATGTGCTCCCTTTCCTTCCCTTCCCTGGTGAGATTTACCACCTAAAAACAGCTAAAATGAGCCTTACATCTCATCACTCTTTCTTTCAGGTACTTTGTCACCATGATAAACCCAGAGCCGACAAAGAGCATGTCCATAGATGCTTGGAGAGTAGCAAGAATCCCTGTGTCTTTATTCTTTATTGCTGCAGAAATATAATGTATGAGCATGCTGAGTAAAATCTGCTAAATCTCTCACACTGCCTCTTCTGTAGGAATTACAAGTCCCTCATAACTCTTTGGGGGATGTATGTACAGTGTGTGTGCACCCACATGTGCATGCAAGAGCCAAATCAGGGTGTCAGGAACCTCCCTCTAACCCTCTCTGCCCTTTTGTCCTTAAGACAGGGTCTCTCACTGAACAGGAGGCTTGCCCTTTGGGCTAGGCTGACTGGCCTGTGAGATCCCAGGATCTACCTCTTTGTGTGCCCCAATGTTACAGTCACAAGAATACACAACAATACTTAGCATTCCATGTAGATGCTAGGGAGAGTAGAAGGTGGATCTGATCTAAGCACATCCTATACATATATAAAATTGTCAAAGAAAATAGAGTAAAAATTAAATTAAATGTTAAGCCTGCATAATGAAGTTTCAGATTCCATATACTATCTTCCTTCTAATATATCTATCCCCCGTGCTCATGGAGAACATGTTCACATAATATACACAGCACAGATAATATACAACTATGACTACAACAAAAATATGTTACAGAAAATTATATTCAAACAAGCCCTAGGATGGTGGATGAGATAAGCTAAGCCAAGTGATAACTCTATGATTAGTGCTTCGTGCTCTGCACCTCTCCATATATTGTGATGTCTCTGGTATAGATTACAGGAACACTACACCGCAGACTTTGTTAGCTCTGCTTCTGAGGCTATTCTTACAGTCACCCAAGCACCTGTCAAAGAGAAAGGTTAAAGCCCTGAAGGAAGGCATCCACACCACTTGACATACGTGAGAACTAATTGACTGTCACCTTGACTGAGTTGAGAGGTGCCTGGGGGATTGGAACTGTACACTTGGGTGTGTGTCTGAGAGGACTGACATACGGAAGAGTAACCAAGAAGAAAACACCCACCGCAAATGTGGTCAATGCTATCTAATTGTCTGTGGACCCAGACGGAATAAAATGGAAGGGAAAAGCAACCAGTGTGTGGAGCTGGTGAGCTGCTGGCATCACTTCTCAAGGCTAGCAGAGTCAGCACACAGGTGCTCCCAGGCTTCCAGCCTCACACCTGGATGGCACCATGGCTTGAAGGCATCCAGCTGCTTGGACTAAAAGCTCCTTTTCCAGAGGACAAATGGCCATTCAAAGACGACTCAGTTAAAGCCAACATGAGGACCTCCAGAACCCACAGAGTGGAAGGAGAGAAACGACTCCCACAAGTCTCACTGTGGCACAAGTCCACCTACACAGAAACACATACAATCAGACAATGTAAGTACTACTTAGCCAATCATATAAACAATCCTTCCAGTGAGTCCTCTTTAATAATTATATACACTATATAGCACATTATATCCACCTACACAGATACGTATACAGTCAAAATTAGTAGTACACAGCCAATCATGTAAGTGATCCTTCCAATAAGCTCTTTTAATAATTATATGCAATATAATTGTATATTATATGGAATTATCCAATCATAGAAAGCATGGCATATATGAAATATAATTGCTTCAACTACTGTAGAGAGCTTTGTGTGATGCAGTATTAATATCACCCCATCTGGTCCAGTCTGATATAGCCTAAAGGCGTTTTCTCTAGGTACTTTCTTTAGGAAGTCATCACACTTAAAGATCACTTAAAAGATTACAAGGCTTTTGCAGGTACAGAGGTATTATGGAGCAAGAAGCTAGAGGAGAGAAAAGTATTTTGAAAACAGACATTTTCTCCATCATTGGGTTTATTTGCTGCTGAGGTAGCAAGTTGGAAAAATGAAGCATGAGTAGCAGGAATTATCCAGAGTCCCTGGATCCATATATATCTTTGATTTTATGTTTTCCAATATCTGAGCCATATCCATATAGTCAAAATTCAATTCCAACTTCCAAGCGCGTAAATATATGTGCTACAACCCAGAGCAGTGTGTACATTTCAAAGTGCATCTGAAGAGCTAAGTATAGCTGAAAGAAATTCCTCTGCTCCTTGTTTCATGCTGAAATGGACTCTATAAATATTAGTGGTAGAGGAAGCTGAGTACTTCAGTCGGAAATAAGAATCATAGTAACTTGGGGAAAGCACTCACACATCTGTGGGTTTTGCTTAGGTGTGAAAAGACGTGTGGCTAATGGTTATGACTTTAAAAGAAAATTGGCTGCATCTTGTTTAGTTTAAAGCCCAGATAACTCTAGTGAAATGTGTGTTCCACAACTCTAGTGAAATGTGTGCTCCTTCATCAGTGTTCTGGTAGTTCTGTCATTCTTTAATATATTCTTATGCATAACGTTGGCATTTCATAAGGATAATATTCCAGCAACGGGATGAAGCAAAGTGTGTAATCAAACCTAACATCACATCTTTTATGAGGATTTTGAAAAAGGCAACATTGTGACTGTCTCATTGAAATTCAGCACATGTAACCTAGAGTTATAACAATTCTATTTCTAAGTTTTGTAGGTCAGCCACATCAGCGTCTGTTCAGCTCTGCACCACCCCTAATGTCAGCTATTCATAGTCTCCAGATTTCATGTTCTGATTTTGAACTGAAAAAAGAAGAGCCTTCCGGACTGGTGTGGCCAAGTTATTTGTAATCTAATTAATACCTTTACTCGGTGGGGGGGGCACTGTGGCTAAGAGTGCAGGACTTCCTTCTGATGGTTTCAAGTGGAAGGGCAGTGAGTAATTCCTTCAATGTATTTAGACTTTCCCATATTTATAGCTTAAAAATGGTGATAGTATTATTTGCCTCAGTATTTGGTTGTGAGTACTAGATGAGATAGTATTTGAAGCATAGCTTGTGGTGTTTTTCAGGTGTAAAAGCTCCTTAAATGCTAACTGTCACTATGGCTACTTCAATACATACCTGTAATTAGCATTCCATGAGATCCTCCTGGAAGACAAATCACTTTCAAATGTCCCTTATCTATTTTTGAATTGTTAACTCTCATTTGTATAAGCACCTCAGGTTTTAAAATTATAAATAGTTTTATATGTATAATCATTTCAAATAACTTTGTTCACCATTTAAATACATTCTGATTTTAAATTTCGTTAGCGGAGATTGAAAGGATGGCTGTGTGGATAAAAGCACTTGATGTTCCTGCCGAGAATCTAAGTTCCGTTTCCAGCACCCACATCAGGTATTTCCTTCTCCAAGGAACACAACGCCCTCATCTGGCCTCCATTGACACTTCATGTACATTGTAAACATACTTCTAGAAGACACAAACACCCCCACACATATATAAAAATACATAAATCTTTTTAAATAGCGATTAAAATTAGCCATGAGTAAATTGTGATTTTAAAATTCAAAGTTTGTAGAAAATTTTAAATTTCAGACTAATATTATAATTATAGAAACATTTCTCAAACATCCAGATTATATTTTATTATTATTAATACTTCATTTTCTTTTATTCAATTGGGATCATTTATATCTTCAGTCAAATATTCCTGTGATTAAATATTATCACATACTAACTTTAACTTCCTTAATAATTAAATATGAGAGATAGAAAAATGCTCAGAAAAAGTTGATTTATATAAACACACAGTTCTAATAAATTCATTTATTGTGAGATTAAAAAGATATTCATTTTGAGATATAATTATTAAATTTTAAATATATCAAGACTTATTTATATCACGTGTATGGGTATTTCCCCTGCTCTGTGTGTGTGTGTGTGTGTGTGTGTATGTGTGTGTTTGTGTGTGTGTGTGTGTGTGAGTATGTGTGCCTAGTTCCAACAGAAGTCAGAAGAGGGCTTTGGACCTCTTGGAACTAGAAGGACAGATGATCTTGAGGCACCAGGAACCAAACTCAGGTCCTCACATTTTTTAAGCACGATGTTTTATGTTTCAATACATACTCGAACATAAGTGAATATTAGATGCAAAGCAAAGGATAACCAGTCTATAGTCCACAATCCCAGAGATGCTAGGTAAGAAGGAGAACCCTAAGAGAGGCATACATGGATCACCCTGGGAAAAAGAAACAGACAAGACCTCTTGAGAAAATTAGGAAGTAGGAGGAGAAGGGTGGATAGAAGAGGTTGTGGGGGAGGGAGTAGGAGAACATGGGGGAATGGGATACTCAAGAATGGGGACAGACAGTGAGGGAGAGCAAGGAAAGAGAGATCTTGATTGAGGAACCCATTAAAAGACTATCACGAACTAGGGAAATTTTCAGGAATTCTCAAGGACGCCCCCAGCTAAGAATCTAAGCAACAATGGAGAGGACACCTATATTGGCCTTCCCCCATAATCAGACTGATGACTACCTTAATTGTCATCATAGAACCTTCAACATGTACCTGATAGAAGCAGATATAGAGATCTACAGCAAAGCCCTGGGCCAAGCTACCTGAGACCAGTCCAAGAGAGGGAGGAGGAAAAGGGTCAACACTATGATGGTGATACCCACAGGATTAGCTGACCTGAGCTAGTGAGAGCTCACTGACTCTGGACTGATAATGGCAAACCTGCATAGGACTAAATTAGGCCCACTAAATGTAGGGGAAAGTTGTGAGGCTTGAGCAGTCTGTGGGGACACTGACAGTGGGACCAGGATTTATCCCTTGTCCTTGAATTGGCATCTAGGAGCACATTTTTTGGAGGGATATCTTGCTCAGCCTAGATATATTGGGGAGGGCCTTGGTCTTGCCTAGAAGTAAAATGTCAGTCTTTGTTGATTCTCCATGGGAAGCCTTACCCTTTCTGAAGAGTGGATGGGGAGGTGGGGTAGGGGGAAGGTGGAAGAAGTGGGAGGAGGGGAGGGAGTGGGAACAGGCATAGGGCACAGCTATGTAAAAAGAAAAGATTGCATTATAAAAAGTTCTTAATAAAAAAAAACTCTCATAGGAGGAAACACTAATGTTATTTCCAACATGACTTAAATAAAGATTCTGTACATTAAATAAATATTTAAAAACCTAAAATGATGACCTTGTAATCCATGGTTCCTTATGGATACTTTTATCAAATAAGATAATAATTAAGAGACTAAACCCTGAAATATTTTTGCCTAAGAATTTTCCTTTATATACAACAAGAGGGATATGTTATCACCATAGCTACAACACAGCAAGGGGAGTGTGTTTTCACCATAGCTACAACACAAGAGGAGTGTGTTATTATCATAGCTACAACACCACAAGAGGAGTGTATTATCACCATAGTTATTACAACATAGCAAGAGGAGTGTGTTATCACTATAGCTAGAACACAGCAAGGGGAGTGTGTTATCACCATAGATACAACACAGAAAGAAAAGTGTGTTATCACCATAGCTACAACATAGCAAAGGGAGTGGATTATCACCACAACTACAACACAACAAGAGGAGTGTGTTATCACCATAGTTACAACACAACAAGGAGAATATGTTATCAACATAGCTACAACAAAGCAGGGGAGTGTGTTATGACCATAGCTACAATACAGCAAGGGAAGTGTGTTAATACCATAGCTAGAACACACACCAAATGGAGTGTGTTATCACCATAGCTACAGCACAGCAAGGGGAGTGTGTTATCACCAGAGATACAGCACAGCAAGGGGAGTGTGTTATCACCAGAGATACAGCACAGCAAGGGGAGTGTGTTATCACCAGAGATACAGCACAACAAGGGGAGTGTGTTATCACCAGAGCTACAGCACAGCAAGGGGAGTGTGTTATTACCAGAGATACAGCACAGCAAGGGGAGTGTGTTAACACCATAGCTACAACTCAAGGGGAGTGTGTTATCACCATACCTACAACATAGCAAAAGGAGTGTGTTATCACCATAGCTACAACACAGCAAGGTGAGTGTGTTATCAGCATAGCTACAATATAGCAAGGGGAGTGTGTT